>CAJVPQ010001686.1:0-16877 GCA_910591825.1 Funneliformis caledonium
AATTAACAATTCCTTATACATCATTTTTTATAAAAAAAATGCTAAAAAAAATTCCTTATAAAATATAAGGAAATGTGTTACAGAATTTCAAAAAATGTATACAAAACTTATTTATAATAATGAAAAAACGTATGCAAATTTTTTATAGGGCTGTTAATGACCTTAAAAGTAAAGTTAACTCTTTAGTTATAATATTATGCTTCCTTATTTTAATATTAATTAATCTTAATGAGTATTATAATTTATTAAAATATATCAGTTGAATAGCAAAAAAACAGCCTAACAAATAAACTTAAATAAGTTTTAAATGATCTATTTTAGTTTAGTAAATAATTCAAATCTTTTATTTATTGCTATTCATAATATAAAAAATTGTTAAACTAATAATAGAACTCTTTCTTATTAATTACTTTTCACAAAAAAGATTAAGAAAATAAAAACGTTCACCTTTAAAAAGTTTATTATAATTACAACTCTGTTAGTTAGTCTTATACACTGCCTTACAATAAATTATCAGATTTTATAAATTTTACTTAGTAATTTATAGTAAAATTGAAGATCTTTAGGTTGCATAAATATTTACTAATTTTTAATAAAAATCATCTGATTTTTTTTATTTGATAGCTGATCAATTATAGATTTTAGATATTAAAATGAAAAAAAAAAATTTTTAAAACATGAAAAACTTTTTTCATTTTGAAGTATAAGCAACTATTTTTTTATATATTTTTTGTATTTTTATATATAAAATTATTTTATTTATTACTTTACAATGAGTATTTTTTGGCATTTTATAAATAAAATATTTTTGAATTATATTTTTAAAATTATAATTGATTGGCTATTAAATAAAAAAATCTAATGTGTATTTTATTAAAATTCATAAACTTTTATATAATCTAAAAATCTTCAATTTTACTATATATTATTAAGTAATATTTATAAAATCTATTAATTTATAGTAGGGCAGTATATGTTCTATATTAAAATTTTTATTAAGTTTACTATATCTAATATTGAGATTTAATTAAGAAATTCACTATAATGAGTATTATTTTATATAGAATGAACTGGAAAAATAAAAAAAGTTCACTATAAGCCAAATTTACTATAACGGGATTCACTATAATGAGCTTTGACTGTATTCATATTATATTATTAATACATTTATAGAAGGATGATTATCTTAAAATAAATAGAAATATTTAACAAATAATTTCTTGAATACTATTATTCATAAGTAATTTTGGTAAAAATAAAGAAATATAACATTTAAAACAAAATTAAAAAAATAATTTAAAAAAAAATCTCAAAAAATTATTATATAAAACATTGAATCAAAATTAAAATTGATTGTTAAAAAATCCAAGTTATATAACAAATAATTTTTAAAAGTAAAAGGAAATTTTAAAAGAAATGAATGAGTTATTAAATAAAATACAAGATATAACCAATGAAACAAATGATAATAAATATTTTTGAAAAACTTTAAAATTATCAATGTAATATGCTTGTCGTACTACATAATTTCCATTTGGTATGCTTCTTTAGAAACCTGAATCGACATAGCCTACGTGTCACACTTACAGTAACACAGTTTTTCATATTCGGCTTTATAAAAAAAAAATTGCAACAAACGTACATAACTTTTTAAGTTTTTAATCCTTTATTTTTTATTCTTTTATTATTATTTTATTTAGATGCTTTCATCAGTACTTCCTCCGTCAATGCGGATACCTGAGGCTGTGAATCCGCCTATTCCTGGAGAAAGCCATCGTTATTATGGGAACATTCATTTAAAACAACTTAAGCTTCCTTCGAATTCTTTCAACCATTCCTTTCAAGGAACGAGTTACCCTCATTATTCAGTAGACGGTTCGATCGAAGGTGATTTAGACATTCATGAAGCAACAGCTGCTGGTAATTTTATCAGGGTTAAAGAGTTACTTGCTCCTCGTGGTTCTGGTGAAACAACATCTGCCTTCTTGCTTGCAAATGAAGCCAGTCCATCTTCTGGTTTGACACCGCTTCATTACGCGGCGTCACGTGGGCATCTAGAAATTGTTAGATGGTTGATAGATGAGGCTGGAGCTATTGTTGATCTCGAAGATCAAACGGGAGAGGTATGTGAGCTTGATTTCTATAATGATTAATTTTTCCTTTGAATTAATATTGCTTTGTCGTTATTTCTTTAGACAGCTCTCCTTAAAGCATCTTATAATGGTCATTCTTCAGTTGTAGCGTATCTTCTACAAAAGAAAGCGAGTGTGATTCAAAAAGATAACGACGGTTGGACTGCGTTGCATAATGCTTCTGCTCAAGGTTATTTACAGATTGTTAAATATTTGATTGAACACACTTCGGCCGATGTTGATGTGAAGAGTACTAAAGGTCACACTCCTTTAAGTAAGTTGAATGATATGATTGATGAAGTAACCAAATCAATTGCTAATTGATGATACATATTATTTAATCCATTGATTATATATAATAATTAATTAATCTAGTGAACGCTGCATCAAAGGGCAATATTGAAATTGTAGAATACCTTTTAAAATATGGTCATGCGAATCCGCTCATAAAGAACAGTTTTGGAGAAACCGCATATGATGTTGCTGCTATAAGTCTAGAAGTATATATATGTGAATTGTTAGAAAAGGCGGAGCGAGATTGGTGGAAGGGCAAAAGAGCAATGCCTACCTGTATGTTGATTTTATTATTTATATATTCTTTCCGAGATTTTATGCCTAAAACTTTTGTCAATTTAACTCGTTTTTTTTTGACTAATAGCCACTTCATTGAAGGAATATGTTGACCTGCCGGCGCCTGATCAACCATATGATGTTTATTCCTTTCATATCACTGTTCCCGTCATAGTTTATGAAAATCAGCGTACTGCTTCAACATTAGGTTTTCCTCTTCGTGGACCACCAAAATATTCAGCTAATAACTTATTGAAAAGCGACCTTCGAGGTCCTTGGTCTCTTCCAAATGGTAAACCTTCCTCAAGAGATGAAGTTCAACTTCCTTTAGGACCCTCATCATCATCTATTTCAGTCGTTTCTAATATAACTTCTTCTAAGTCACAAAAAGCTTGGTTTTGGGTAACCGATTGGCAGATAGATATGTCACATCCGCAAGTCGACTCACAAGGGTGGCAATATGCTAAAAATTTTGAAGAAAGTGATAAAAATTGGTTTTCTGAACAACGATCTAGCAGTGGAAGTTGGGTTAGGAGGAAAAGATGGGTTCGTATTATGAAACGTCGTATGGATCTAACAACAGAAAGTGGAAGTGCTTTACACTTTGCTCCAGATAATAACGTTCAACATGACGATCCTGATTATATTGAGCGAGCAGAAGATATTATCAAAAAAGAACAAGATAATGGAAATGGAAAAGGAAAAGCTGTCAGTGAGCTTTCTGTGGTTGATCAATTGGGACGATATAAAGAAGCAATAGAACTTTTGTTATCTGGGATCAAAGGTATGTATACATTGTTGTTTATACTTAATGAAATATTGTTTAATATCTACTTTCAAAATCCATCTTTTTAGCTGATAAAAATCCGCAGCGTAAACAGGAAGCCACTTGCCTTGTAAATAGTTTTATGACTCATGCTGAATATTTAGATAATATATTAAGAAATGAGCTTTCGAGTACAAGCCCGAGTTTTAAAGATGTTCCAATGACTCCAACAATTACACAGCCTTTGCAAAGTTTATTTAGATTGGAATCTCCTGATGATCGACCGAAAAATGTTACTCCAAATGCAGGTACAATTAGCAACTTTAACGCTCCATCGACAACAAGTCTTAAAAGTTTTGAGACAATTGAAAGTCCCTGGAATGATACGGTTCAAAGTAACGATGTAGTTGGTAATTCATCTTCCATTTTTGGTGATTCAGCTATGGTATCTCCAACACGTGCACATCCTCAACTAGGTTTAACCGTCAAAAATGTACAAGCAATCACTGTCGTTGGTAAATGGGAGAATGATGAAGACGTACATGAATGTCGAAGATGTCAGAAGAAGTTTAACATGATTTTTAGAAGACATCATTGCAGGTTCGTACGGAACGTTATAATCGAATTCTTTAAAACCAAATTCGATACGTATAACAGCATTTTTTTCTATATTTTTTAATTTTATTTAATAATATCAAATCCAGGCGATGCGGCCAAGTGGTTTGTGATAAATGTTCTACTGCAAGGGTTATGTTACCACTAAATCAAGTGCTTACTGATCCATCCCAAAGTGGTGAAGCAAGCCAATTATCTCAATACCATCGCGTGTGTATTTTATGTTTCGAATCGTTGGATCCTAAATCTCGGGAGAGATCAGATAGCTTCACTTCTACGACAATCGTTTCTGGTTCATCTTCCACAAGTAATAGAAGACGTATGAGCAATAGTTCTATGACCGTTTGTCCTGTTTGTAATATGTCATTAAGTAAAGCCCCTGCAGGAAAAAATGAAGAACACATCAAGAGCTGTCTCGAAAAGAAGAATAGCACCGGCGTTAGCGGTTATCAATATGTGGGTGAGCAGGTGCTTTACAGTAGTCTTGAACAAACAGGAAAAAAAATTACAAAGTAGCAAGAAAGACCCTATAAATCTCATATTAGCAAAAAACATTATTATAACTTATTCGCGGTTTCTTGTCTTGCTTCCTTTGTGTTGGTACATTTCCACCACATTCCTTTATTTCCCCCACTCAACCATTCCCATTCCACATCAATCGGAATATATTTTATTACAGTATACAAACTCCAACAAAATAACCCCGTCGTTGGCCAAGAATGTCCTATCTGTTTCGAAGAATTTCTTGCCGGTAAGTAATTATGTTATTTTACAAATTGAATTTACGTAAAATTTAGGTTATAAAAAATTTATCTTTTAATAGGCGAAACCGTGAAGCTACTGAACTGTATGTGTTTATACCACAATGATTGTATAAACGGATGGTTCGCAAAAAGGAGAGAATGTCCTATACATTTCCGATGATATACTTATTATTTTATGTTTTTTTTTATTTTTTATTTTTTATTTTTTTTTTTTGATGATCATTTTATTTTTTTATTTTTGATAATTATTGTCATTGTTATTATTTTTTTTTATGATTATTATTATCATTATCATCATCACTTTTATTTTATTTTACTTTTTATGATGATTATTATTATTATTATAATTATCATTTATTTTATTTTTGAAGGAGAAGGAAAGGTATTTGTAAATGTCTTACTTCATTTGGTTATAATTTGTTATTAACTAAAGCTTTGTTATTATTCGATAGGTGTTGAAATTTTCTTGATAGATAAATTGTTTGAATTTTTTTTCCTTTGAATTGTTTTATATTAAACATTTAAGTTTATATTTTTGTAAGATTTTATTAAAGATTTTACTTTGATTATAATTATATTTTATGCTTAATGCCTTTATATTTTATGCTTTATGTTTATGTTTTACGTTATACATATAATTTTGCTTATGTATGAAGAAATTGTTGAAATTTTTTTTTTTAGACACTTTTTTTTTTCAGATTAATAAATAAAAATCAATAAATCATTTATTTTAGAATAGATTTTTTTTTATTTTCTGATTAAATCTAATTTGATATATTGTTATTGAATGAATTATTAATATCTTAAATGTTTAAATTGAAAGAATTGCTTTAGATATTTAGAATTCTTGATGAAAGTTAGTATAAAATATTACAATCAAATCTTATATAAGGGATAATATTAAAAGAAAAAGTATATATAGAGTTTAAATTGATTTTTTTGAATGAGAACTTAGAAATTAATGAGAGGTTAGAACTAAGAGGTATAATATTAAGCTGTTATTATTTATAATTTGAATTCATAAAAAGCTTTAAACTTTCAAAATCTTTAAGCTTCTTGAAACTTATTTATAACTTTAGCAAAAAATGTGAAATGTTTATATAAAACTATTTTATTATGATTAATTATTTGTTAAACTATAAATTAATTAAATTTATAAAGTAAAATAAAATAAAATATTAATATTAAAAATAACTATAATGAGAATAATAAATATTTAAAGAATCAGTTAAATCTAATAGTTTAATTTTTTTGATGCAACAGTCTGGTGCAAAAGTCTTTGAACGATCAGTAATAAAATTAAAAGTCATATAGATCAGCTAATTTAAATTCAAATCGGGTTAAATTTTAAACATTTAAAATATAGCATTTGGACAATAAAGAAGCATCTTCCTTGAGATCAAGTGGAAGCTATATAACAATTGGCACCTTTAGCAAGATAACAATCCTAAGCATACAAGCAATGTAGCTAAGGATTTTTTGTAAAGAAAAGTTCTAGCTGTTATGGACTGGCCATCTAATAGTCCTGACTTGAATCTTTAGAAAATTTATGGGCAATTATTAAAAGGAACATGGAGTTGCGGCAACTACAAAATATTGGGGATTTGAAAAATTTTATGGAGGAGAAATGGTCAAAGTTTTACAAGACATTATTAAAAGTCTAGTTAGTTCAATGAAGGAGAGATGTAAGCTTATAATTGAGAAAAATGGAAAATGCACTCCCTATTAATTTTTTTTTAATAAAATCTCCTGCTTTTTGGCTTTTAAATAAATATTTTACCATGTGATTTGACGCAGTTGTTATGAAGTTATACCAAAAAATATTTGTCCAAAGACTTTTGCACCAGACTGAATATGCCAATTATTTTGAATATAAATAATATTTCTAAGTAATTAATCTACATAAAATAAATCTATTGATTTTTATATTATTTTTATTTTAAAATCTATAATAAATAAATTTAATCTTCCTATAACATGCATTTAATAGTAATAAATTACCTTAATTAATTATAAATCTTATAATTAATTTATTTATAATTAGAAAAAGTATTATCTTTATAATACATGATATCTCTAATTATTATAATATTAAAATAGATATTAAATAAAAAAGATTATCTCTCTTTTATTATAATATATTTACTTAAATTTTCTTTATATAAAAGTTACTTCATTAAATAAACATATAATATAAAATATATATAAACTATTGATTTTACTGATATGTCAAATAAATCATTTATTTATATTTTCTCCTTAATTATTATAAATAATATAAATTAAATTACTAGTTTCTAATAAAACTTTAAAAGTATTCTAAATAATACTAAAAAATTTTATAAAAATAAAAATTAATTAAAATTTAATTAATAATACTAACTATATTTTATTTAATTCAAATTTAAAATTTATTAAATAAATGTTATTAATATTATAAAAAAAAATATATAAATTATTTTATAAATATTAATTTAATTTAATCAAATTTAAAATTTAACTTAAATCAAAATATTTTTTTTTTTTTTTTTATTTTTTTAATGTGTGGTAGCTTTGCACAAACTTTATTTAAGAGTAAAGTAAAATTTTACAAAATTACAAATTATAAGATAGAGAGTATAAAAATTTCTATTTAACAATAAAGCCAAATAAAAATCAACCTTGCACCGTTCCAGACTAACCTACCCAAATAAATTTAGAATAGGATCAACCATCCAGTACAGGGGGCGTGGTTGCTACCGATCTAAAAACTCAACCAGTTCATATCAAAATTGAAAGAAGAAATAAAATACGGAGGAATACTAAAATTATGTGATGGTGACGAGAGGAAGCCGGTGTTAGTGAAATGTAATTTTTGATCATTAAGTGAGATATTGTTAAGGTTTCAAAATTTTTGATATCATTGCAACGATCAATCCAGATGAATTTTATTTGAGAAAATGCATGGTGGTAAGTAGAAGATAAGAGACCATTTGTTAATTGGATGTTATTGACAAGGCAGTGTGTTTGTTGAATAAAGAAAGGGATACGATTCCTTTGATTAGATCAATAAAGTTAAAAGAGTCAGGCTGATCATTTAGGGACCATATAGTCAAATCTAAGAGATCTGTAAAATCTTGAGTATCTGAAGTCAATACAATAAGATGTTGTATGAAAAGATTTTTGGTTGAGGATATAATATTAATGATATAGTGTTCAATTTTGGCACAAGTCCAAATGTGATTAAAGGTTTCATAAGTACACGAGCATCTAGGACAATTCCATGATTGGTTATATAGATTTGAGTGTTTTATTTTGAGGATTTCAAGGGTAGGGAGCAGTTCAAGCATAAGTTTGATTTTAAATTTGCGAATAGAAGAGGCTTTGAAGGATGTATAAGAGTTATTTTCATTGTCGTTAAGAATAAAAGAGGTTTGAATCCAATCTACATCCATTGTACTGTATTTTTTAAAATGCGGAAGTAGTTGTATATTATGAAAATTGATTGATCTAAGAAGGTCTTTTACGAACAATCGAGATGGTATAAGTACAATATCCTCGTTAAAATAGAGATTATAATGGTGTCCTAGAAATTTGTTATTCAGAGTGATTGGGAGACCATCAGCTTTTGCTAATGCATCAACTACATTATTATAATGATCATCTGAGTGAGCTTTGACTTAGTGAAATTCAATGGAGAGTGACTTTTCTTTGATTAACTTTATGACAAGAAACCAAATTGGGTAAAAGGAGATTTTAAAAATGGGGTTAAGGTAGGGAAGAAGGTGTAGAAGTAGTTCATTTTATCAAAGGATGAAATGACGTTTTGTGAGTCTGTAAAAATATTAACTGCAGTATTTATAGGAACTACATATATAGCAGATAGTACTACTACTAGTTCTGCTAGAGAAGATGAAGGTTGAGAAAGGATAAGTGAAACATTAAAGGAAAGTAGAGGTGCCGAAGGATCAGATTGCAACCAGGCCACGCCTATATGGATCAAAAAAGTACCTAAATTGATAAGAGAACCATCAGTATAAAATGAGAGGTTAGTTGATTGTATGAAATGAAGTTTAAAGTTGTCCAAACTATTGAGGATTTTTATATTAAAAATTTGTTTAGGTATTAGAGATGGAGGAAACAAAATGGGGGGATATTAAGTGTATTATTATCAATTAAGTTGTAACTATATAAAGCAATTTCATAGAGCATATAAGGGGACAAAGAACAAATATGACCAACATTTGGAAGAAAGGAAGCCTTGATGTCAACACATAGGTGCAAAAGTAATATCACAAAACAGGCTGCCTGTTTATTTCTCATATTAGAGGTAACAAAGGAATAATCATTATTGAGAGAGCATTTATTGTACGGTAAAAGTGAAGTTTTGAAAGTATAGTCTGGTGAGGCAAAAAAATGTTGTAAGTGAACTATATCATTATCGATTCTGAGTACTTTTTCGACTATAGCAAAATGGAAACTTAGGTGTCAACTCACAGCAAAATGTGTAGTACTTTTAATATGGGTTGGAAGAATCGAGTATATATTATTGGTATATGGGCGATGATAATTTGAAGAAATGATTCTTGTGTTAGGTGATAATATAAGTAATGATTGTAATTTGAGAAACCAAGTAGGAGCCTTGGGAATTGCCAGACGAGTTGCAGAAAATTTGAGGTCAGATAGTGTAAAGAGTGCTGCATCATCTGATATTGTAATCTGGTCAAGGAATATCAGTTGTTTGCTTTTTAAAATTGGAGCAAAGGTGCGATAATCTTTTTTTGTAAAAATATCACTTAAGGGAAATTGTCCTTCTTTTATATAATTAGCCTCAGTATTGCTATTGGAAATGGTGATGTTAAGTGAATTTAGTGCAGAAAGCAGAGCAGACCACCAGTCTTTAAATTTGAAGGAATCATTATATGGCCAAAATGCTAGAGGTGATTTAGTGAGCCATTCATTGTTTTGAAGTAATCTAGAGCGGATTAGAGATGTAGGTCCTAATAAACCTTTGTCATTAATAGATTTAATGAAATTGGAAATTTTTGCTTGAATTTGTGTTGTGTATAAGTGTGTAATGTTGTAAAGTAATGATGAATAGATGATAATTGCTGAGGTACTTTTAGACAAGTATAGATTTGTCCTAAAAATTTTTTGATATAAACCCATAATCTGATCACAGAATTTGTAATCAAGAAAGTTAATTGAGTGCGATACAGAATTCTTGGCAAGAGGACTGAGTTGAAGTCTACTTTGAGTTATTTATCTGTGAGGAATTTCTTTTTTATTGTCAAGGTAGCGTTTTGAATTTCATTTTTTACTTGTTGTCTTATAAACTGGCAATTTGGGAGGAGTGAGATCCAAATACCGAGATAACAAGTAGATGATTTAAGGTCCATTGATTTGATCCATTCTTCATTGTGTGTTAGTCTAAAGTGTACAGATGATGCTATTAGTACGGAAGAAAGTAATACAGATTTATCCCAGTTGACGAGAATACTATTAAGTTGGTAAAAGTTATCAGCTATTGTTAAGATTGATTCAAGATCATCCTTAGATTTACTAATCCAGGGTATCATCCATATAGGCAAGTGTGGAGATTTGTGTTGAAACTGTGGATGTCGAGGTATTAGCAATATGTGGATGCCATTCAGCTAATAGATTATAACCAAGATCGGTATTTTGTATGCGACATAATAAGGGATCGTAATATATACACTACAGAATTGGTGAAATAATTTCACCTTGATCAATACCTGAGATAACTGGATAATGATCTGTATTGCCATGAGCTGTGAAAATTTGATTAAAGTGATTAGAGAATAAAGAAAGTACAAAATGGAGAAACGATAGAGGAAGGCGTAGACAATTAAGTGCAAGAGTTAACATTGCGATATTAACTCTGTCATAAGCTTTTAACATGTCTTAAAACAGGATCCAAAGTTGTTTGCTCTTATGTGATAATCGATCATATTTTATGTTATCGAGAATGTGAATTGGTTCGAATGTAGAACGAAACGGTAAACCAGCAAAATTGTTTTCTTGTAGGACAGAATTTTTTGAGAGAATATCTAAAAGCCGTTTATTAATTAATTTCACGATTGCTTTTTGAGGCATTCTAATAAAGTAATAGGGCGAGTATTATTTAAGTTATATTTCCATGGTTTGGGTTTTGGGATGGGATAGACAAAAGCCAAATTCCATCTGTCAGGCATGCAGGAAAGTTTCAGACAGGCATAAATAAAAATCCAAAAAATACGTTTCATTTTATGGCCTAAATGTTTCAACATCTCGTTTGAAATTTTGGAAGGACCAGGAGCTTTATCATTAGGTAATGTTTGAAGAAGTCTGTTCCATTCGTTTCACTTGGTGGATCCATAAGATTATTATAAATCTGAGGATTGATTGTGTCAATAGGTTTGTACCATTTTTTCCAGTTATCAGGCAATAGAACAAAATAGTGTCTAGTACCTGTTGTTTGTTGGAAGTGTTGGTTAGTTTCATGTTTAACATTATCAGCTGATATAAGTAGACCTAGATCATTAGGTGAGTTGTCAAGGCATCTGTCCAGAACAATTGTTTGTCTTTGTCTATTAAGGATAGAATCATACATCTTAGCTTGATCATCATGAAAATTATCACATCTGCGTTGGAGAGCTGCTTTAACTTATTTTGTTTTATGTTTATCTTCTTCTAATTTGATCGCAATTAAATGGACTTTAAGTAACTCAGAAGTATTCAGTTTAATTGTAGTGAGGTTAGTGATTTGTGAAGTGCTGATATGTGCTCAGTTTAAATTGTATTTTGTCACGATATCAAAAATTAAGTTATATGTCTAGGGCCAGTTTACTGATATGGAATTGAGGCGGATGCATTTTTTTGTCATATGTTGAAACTTTTGTATTAGAATCAATTGTTTGTAAAGGTTTTTTAGTAATCTTAGCCTAAGGTCACGAGAGTGCTGAGATGAGTATCTAGATGGGATACATTTATCTGCTGCTTTTTCGATGCATCCTTGTATAAGATTCCAAAAGAAATTGAGGGCATGTTTTGAGTGTAATCTATTAGAAGAGAAGTTGGATAGTTGACAGCTTCCAAGAAAACCATCCATTTTTTTACCAAATTGTGTCTAAGAGTTTTCGTCTATGTCGTCATAAAGGTAAATCTTCTTTTTTGTATGTTTTTTATCATTATTTAAAGTGATAAGTTCGGCTATATTCACATTGATAGCAACTATCGAATGGTCAGAAATGTTGGGATCGACATTAATAGTTTGGGTTTTGTTGAGGCCTGCAGTAATATGTGAAGAAGTGTAAATATGATCGATTCTTGAAGGTTGATGATGCATAACGTGAAAAAAAGATGGGAATAGTTGATTAGCATTATCATATAGAAGATCAAAAAAGTTGAAAAGTTGGAAGTCTTTAAGTTGGATGAAGAAATAATTAGCTTTTAACATATTATTAGAACGGTCTGAGACCGCATTTAAGTCTCCTAGTAAAATGATTTCCATGTTGAGGTCTATCACTGATTTAATGACGTTACATACTTCTTTATATATTTATTCTCGAAGGACTGTATTCAAACTTGATATGTAGCAGTTAATTAATCTAATGCGGAATTTATTGCGAAATTAAAAATCGACGAAAATATAACGTCCGTGTTAACCGTCATATTTGTAAATATGATCAGCTATATGTTTTTTTATGAGAAGGCCAACTCTGAAACCTGAATTTTGTGACTTTTGATCAAAGTTGAAGAAATGCAAATATTGAGACGACGTTGATTTCGAGAAGGCTAAAGTATTATTAGTTAATTTAAAATTAATCTCTTGGAGGTCTATAATATCTAAGTGATTAATTTCGTAAGTATTGAGCAGGAATTGTTATTTTTGTGGTTGAACGAAAGAGCGAACATTATGTGTCACAATGTTGAGTTGAGAAGATTTTGTATTATTAATCAAAAATAAATTGTGGGTATTGTTAATATTTATTATTTTGTTGTTTGCTATCGGGTCACTGGGATCAACCCGTTTATAATTCTGTGAATTATCAATCATTAAAAATATTTGGGAGTGGGTGGGATAAAGACACCATCAACTGTTTTTTTATAGCTAGAAGGGGGAGCGACTTCTTCAATAGCAGTAAAGGCATCTGGATTGATTTGAAGTTGTGTTTGTAAGATTTTTTGCATGTTAGCGATGACGCGTCCTGCATTATTGAGTTTGGTCATATTATTTTCAAGGTTAGTTTTGAGGAGAGTGTTTTCTTCTCTCAAGGTAATTAATTTAGTAGATTGTTTAGCAACAATGTTGTCTTTTGCATAAGGACCAGCTATATAGGTATGTTTCTCAGTTTCCATACCATCTTCGTTGAAAGATTTGTTAAATAAATCTGCTTGGTGAGGGAGTAGGACGTTGATATTAAGGACTTTTTCAACTGTAGCCACTTGATTCGCAGTCGAGTGAAGATCTGACTCCATTTTAGCGAGCTGTTCAGAGATAGCGATCAGTTGATTAGAAATCTGAGCGAGCAATACTGGTTGGGATGGTTGGTTAGAGGTAACATTTGGCAAACAGAATTCATCTAAAGTTTTATCAGCCTAGCGATGTGATGCATGTATACTAGCATTTAAAGTTTATTCTCCTACGAGGCGGATAGGGTAGGTACGTTGTTTGTTTTGATCTTCATTTAGTGAGTTGGTCTGAGGGATTTTTATTTGACGATTAGGTAGAGTATTAACATTATTTGGCTTGAATTTATCTTTGGCGTTAATTTGTTTTTGGTTCAGTTTAGTATTATCTGTAATCTGTTGTATCTTAGAATGGGGTGGTGGTTTGGATACAACGACAGGTGCTTTGTAATTACGAAACTGTACAGGCTAGTAGCATTGGTACAAGTGTTAAGTTTGTCCTATCTTGTGAAGCTGAACGATTTTTACGACAATTCTACGATTGGTAACCTGGGACTTGGCAGTTGAAACAGAATTTTGCATTTGGGTCAGTCCAGATTAAACGTTTCCTATCAAGAAAATAAGTTTCTCCATTTTTTGCTGCTTTCATAGATTCTTTAGTTTTAAAATAAAAGATGGCGTATTGTAAATTTCAGTAATTAGCAAGTGACTTGGGAATGACCCAGGCAATCGCTTCGATAGTATTACTGATAGAGATTAAATAGCACCCATTTATATCAAGTGGGAGGTTAGTTAATTTCAACGAAGATTCTGACTTTTTTCTAACATCTTCAACTAACATAGTACATGGGTGGACCCTGATTAAGTCTTTAAGGACAAAATAGCTGTTAAGTTTGTTTAAAGTAGTCATATCTGTGTCTTATTCAAAGGTGAGGATAGCTTGCTGTCAAAGATTTTTAGTAGACATGACGCAACGGAAGATCTTTCCAAAAAAGGAAAAGGTCAATCTAATATTTGATTCAATAGTAGAGATCAGGATCTCAGTGAGACGGATTGATAACTCAGGGATGTACTTAGCTATTGGTTTGATTGTGAGGGGTAAAAATGTGTTATTTTCCAAACATGGAAATTTAAGTGTAATTGCGTTGTTTGCTTCAGCATGTGATGTAAAACCAATTCAGACGATTTTCTTTGTTGAGTTCTCGGGGTGAGTACGAATTGAGGCACTAATGAAGGATGAGTAGTGTGATGTAAACAAATCACATGCTTCATTTTGTTTGTTTCTATTGGATTTTCCGAGGTAAACTTATCTGCGGCGCAGTAAGTGAAGTAGATTGAGGCTTCAGTTTCACGCTCTAAGTGGATTTCATTTTTATCATTTTGTTTGTTGTTGAGACCATTTTCAGAAGCATTAATGGCTTGGTCCTCGTCAAGGATAATGTTGGCATTATTGTTGGAAGTTTCAGGGTCTTTTCCCTTGTCTAAAGTTTTGGAAAGCGAAGTTTCAACTTCTATGTCTATAGGGCTGTTGGAGTTACTTTCAAAAGCATTTAAAGTTTCTGTTTGTTTTGGTGGTTTAATATATTATTTTTTAGCTAGGCGTTGTTGTTGTTGGTCGTTCTCCATAGGAGAAGAGCGAGTTTGGTAAGGTTTGAAGTTGTTATTACAAGTGGTTTTCTTTCCAGTCATTTTTTGGTTTTGGTGATCGACGGAAAGAGTTTTTTAATATTTACATATAATTAAAATGATTGTAATTAATAAATAAAATTTTTGCAAATTTATAGATAAAATAATTAAAAGTATAATATTTTATTTAAAATAAATTAATTTTATTTTTATTAAAGAATAATTTTAGAATATCTTTAATTAATTCTTATTATATATTATTATTTTTTATTTATAATATTAGATTTGTATTAAAATTTAATAATAAAGTTTATATAAAATATCATTACTTTTTAATATACTTAAAATAATTTTTCTATATAAATTTTTAAAATTAAATTATCATATAAATCCAGTTTTTATTTTTTTTTAATACAAAATAAAAAAAGTAATTAAAAGCTTTTAGATTTAATTTATTTTAAAAGTTATCTATTTACTATTAAAAATATTAACTAAAATCTTATCATATATTTATATTCAATAAAATATTAAATAATTATAATAAATTTTTATTTTATTTTAATTTAAAATTATTCAAATTTAATATTTTAAATTATTTATAAATTTTAACATACATATGAATTTTTGTATCAAAAATAAATTAATAATTAATTCAAAATTATCAAATTATAAAAATAAAATTATTTGTATATATTTTTATATTACTATATATATATCTTTAATAATATATATTTTATAATTTAATATTAAATTTTTTAGAATAATAAAAACATCTACTATATTAATTATTTTAAAAAACATAAATTTTAAAAAATATATTACTTATTTATATCAATTTAATTTATATTAATAGATATATAAAAGTTTAAAAGTTTTAGTTTATTTCAAATACTTAAATTAAACTATTTTATATTATAATTATATATATATATTAAATAAATATTTTTAATTTTTATTGATTAATTAATAAAAAAAAAAAATAATTATTTTAAAATTATTTTTTATTTAAATTTAAAAATTTTTATATAATTTTTACTTTTAATTTTGAATTTTAACTTTTATATTGAATTTCAAATTTTTATGTTTCTAAAATTCTTATTTTTAAAATAATAAATTAGCTTAATTTATTATTTTTTAAATAATAATACTTAAGCAATCATTTAATTTTAATTGACAGAATATATGAAATGATTATTATGATTAAATACTAAGAATTTTAATAAAATTAAGCTAATATTATATTTAATCTAAAGCTAAATAAACCTGAATTTTAATAAAAAAACTAATTAAATTTGATTTTTTGGATAATCATTCCATATGTTTTAAGATTTTTCATATAATTTGATATTTTATTTGCAAGAGAATTGTTTTTATTTATGAAAAATATTTTTTTATTACTTATCTTATTACCAAAATTTTTTCTTATATTTTAAATTAGCAAATTTATCAAATTTTGACAAAGTAAAAATTAAGTAACAATTAATACTAAATTTAATACAACTGATATAACCCAAAAAGAATATTAATAATAATTTCTAACTTTGTGAATCCTCCTTCAAATTCTTAGGTTTTATTTTCAAAAAATGTATTTATATTATTTTATAACGTGTATTTAGGATTGCATAAATATGCATATATTTAAGTGAATCATGTGAAAATAGGGAGAAGACTCTAATAGGTTAATATATTTTTGAATCCAAAGTTCAAAGGTAAACAAAGATAAAGATTGTTCTATTGCATTATTTTTTTCATCAGTTATTATTATAGATTTTCCCAAATTTTCGCAATAATATTGGCTGAGGATAATCATGATTTAGATTTCCATAAATCGTTTTTTTGCAAGTGCAAAATTACTATATTAGTAAATTAATATTGATGATAAATACAAAATGAAAAAATATTCTTGACAAAATATTCATTTAACTTCCCATCACCTAAAGGCCTCTTCTATTGCAGTAATGCCAAAATACCGTTTACTCAGTTTACTGATTTCCAATTTATCTTTTTTTTAAA
>CAJVPQ010001687.1:0-16875 GCA_910591825.1 Funneliformis caledonium
AAATATCCAATCAATGCATTGCTTACCGTGAACTGTGTAGTAATCTCTGATAACCCGTGAAGTTACTATCAATAATTAAACTTGGAAGATTGTTAATTTTATAAATATGAATAAGGGACACAGGGTTTAAATAAATAACGTGACGTTTAAAAATCACTGTTAAATTTTCGACTTCCCTTCTTCCTTTCACCCTTGTCACTGCAATACTTTATACAATCTATTACAATCAAACTTTAATTTATAGTATGTTGGGAACATGAACCAGATAATAGACATTGACAAAGTAATTTAGAGCTTAATATTAATGATCCGAAAAGAAATATAATTATAAAAAGTGAAATGAAAACCGATTATAATGATATTATTGTATTAAATTGTTTTGTTAATGACTTTTAGAAGTGTGTTATTTGATGATATTAATAAATAAAAAACGACCTTTAAATTATCATTTTTTTAGAGGACTACTTTTATAGATGAGATGTATTTTAAAAATTGCTATAAATATTGGTGAATTGAGCCAATAGAAATGATGAGATGTTGTGTAACAACATTAATTCTCCTTATTATATTGTTGTATTCAGGTCTTTCGTTATAAATAATTTTGTATTGTAAGTAAAAGGATTTAATTAAATATAATGACGCTAAATTTATTTAATAATATCAAGTTATCCTCAACGTCGTCGCTCTACACTTTCGCAATGTCAATATATTAAACTAAAAAAACTGTGCAAATACGAAAACTAAATAAATATAAACTAAGAAAATCGTGAATTTTTTCTTTATAGCTTATCTTTGAATAAACCAAGAAATGAAATAAATAAGGAGTAATTAATTTAATCATATATAGATAAAAACTAAACATTTCTATAAAGTAATTACTAATTTTATTTATTTATTTCTTTTATTTTAAAGTTTGTATCTCAGGTTCAAAATGGAATAATTACATTTACTGGTAACTTGTAAAAGTGGGAGTTTCTTTTCTTTATACTTCTTGCTTACAAAAGAATTTTAAAAGAAAAAATAGTGAATATGTATTTATATGTGTTCTTTTATTCGAATAATTTTTTTTTTTGCTTATTCAGGTTGGATATCTTTGGTCTGAAGTTTATAAAAAAAAATAAAACCTGAAATAAAATAAAAAAATAATAAAAAAACTCACTTATTTAAATGTCGTAGCACCCGATGCAATCAAAACCTGAATGAAATAAAATCGAAAATAAAAATAAAAAAAAATAAAAAAAAATAAATCTAAAAACTTACTTTCAATCGATTCAACAATAAAAAAAAAAAATGAAAATAAACAAAGCTTACCTATGTTATAACTTTAAATAGGAAATAAAAAAAAAATAGAAAAATAAAATAAAGAAATAAAAAAAACTTCATTACAAAACAGCCCGAACTATAAAAAACAAATGAAATAAAATGATAAATATAAGAAAAAAATACAAATCTACATTAATTTGATACATGATTCATCTAAATTTTAAGGAAAAAATAAATAAATATCACGAAAATTAAATGCTAAAAAATTTAAAAATAATCAAAAGTAAGTGTTAAATTATTTTTGATAAATAAGAGATAATAAATTATAGTAATTCAAATCAAATATAGTTTTATGAAATAATCATTCATTTATTGATAAGAATTGGAGGATAATGATTTTATAGGCAGGTATAAATTAATATAATTAAGTACAAAATATTTTTACGGGCTTTAAGAAATAATTCTAAATAAAAAAATGTATAAAATAAATAAATCTTATTTTCAATTAATGTTTTACCAAATGTGCACATGTCTCTTAATTAAGTATTATAATTTAGCTTGAAAGACAACATTTATTAGTATGCGATGACTAAAAATATAAAAGTTTTAATTTACGAAATTGAATATCGTGACTGGTTAAAATAGTTTTTTTTTTTACATTAGGAGTCTTCTGAATACCAACTACATACGATACGAAAATATATTTCAGTCAAAATACCAGCAATATTATATTTTGAGTTACAGATTAGTCACGGTCATGACCGGTCATAACCGGTCATAACCGTGATCCCTACGAATCAAGGAAAATGTTACAGATCGACATTGGCAAATTCGAATTACTATTCGGCATTTAAATATTAATGTGAAATATTAATTAATAAATTGACCTACCCGATAATGTGTTCTGTTTCATGAAAATATCTCGTAACAGGTTATTATAATTTCAAAAAAATAAAAAAGAATAACTTAAAACCCGTTTTATATAGTAAATTTTTTGTATATAAAGAATATCAAAGTGCTAATTAAGTAGCTTCTACTACAATCGAAATAACTATTTGATACCCTTTACATGAGTGCTTCGGGTTGTGCGATGTTCTTTTTTTTTTTGTAAATTCTTAATAATATAAAAAAACATGAATACAAGTACTTCTACATATTCGAATTTATTTGACATTAATGTATAGATGATGAGCTCGATTTAAATTTTGATGAAAGTGATCCAATATTAACAAATATTAAAAATGAATTCCTTGCTTTTTTTTGATGATGTTGGAGGTCCTGAAATGGCACCATCTCCTTTTACTCATCATGATATTGAATCAGATAGTACAATCGAAAGTGACTCCAGTTTTGAAGAACATTTAGAAGAAGATTATGAAGAAACTGATGTCGCCAATTATGAAATAGGTATATATTTTTTAACATAATTGTATTTATATTTATATATAATTTTTATATTAATATAATTATTTATTTATAAAGATGTCTTATACGTTAGAAATAGGAGAAGAGTATTAAAAGGAAAAGGTGTTATGCAAAATATACAATAAATTTTCTTATACAGTTTTTTTATTGATATAAATGTAAAACTAAACATTTTTGTTTTAAAATGTTATAAATTTTTAAAAAATCTATGAATTATAATTTTTAAAACTCTAACCAAGCTAAAAATTCATAAAAGTTTTCGGTTAATTTAATCAATGTATAAAAATATACATTTTATAAAAAAATTTGAATAAAATAGTGTAAATAACAAAGCTTTTTAAATTAAACAAGTACAGTTTAAATTAAAATCTATTTTAACAAGGAAAAAAATAAAAAAATGTTTCATTTTAGTTACGCAAAATGAAAAATATTGAAGATCATATGACTGTTACTGTTGATGTCAAACGGGTCCAGATTATCATGATTTTTATATATGCTTTCCTACTGGAAATCTGAGACTATTAAACACTGAAAGGCCTCTTACATTTGCTTCGATGTCCGAATAATCTCTCTCAATTACAGCAATGCCAAATACATATTCGGTTTTGCTTCTTCTATTTAGTTCGTCACTTGCACGATGGAAAGGGTTATTGTGTCGAAAAATTAAAATGAATTTCTTTTATTGCAAGGAAACGTTAATCAAATTGTGTTAGATGCTAGTTTTGTTTATTCTTTCCTGGTTGGTTAATTTAAAATTAAATACAATAAATGCAACATCGAACTCGTTGATCCCGATCCCCAACCAAAAATAACGAGAAATGTTTTGTGTAACATTTTGAAATATAAAAATTGTCGTGAAGTCATTCATATCATAATTATCAAAGCATTTTTTTCATAAAAATGGAACTTATTATTAGAAATCATGAAGACTCATTTGTTCCAACTCAATTAAAATCCAGCCCTGTGCCAATTATGTTTTTACCTTTTAAACACCATCCGGTAGATCCTGGTGAATGTCATTGCGGAAAGTTGTACTCGAAAACACTTTTATTTGATCAAGAATATTGTAAAACTTGCTTATCCAAGTATATTAGTGATATAACTGATAATAATACATATTTGGATTTACTTATAATTACAAATAATGTTCAATGTAATAATAATCATGATGAAAGGAGTACAGAAAGCAAAACTATGATGTTGACTTTATAATTTGTTTAAATTGTTATAAAGCTGATTTTGGATGGGTAAAATCATCTTCAAGCAATAATGATATTCCAATTTGTTATTTACCATTATGGGATCAAAGTCTTAATTCTTGTAAGAATTGTGAAAAATATCTAATTCACATATCTGATTGTCTTAAGTATTGTGAATTTTGCCAAATAAGTTATAATGGATGCAGATATTGTTTAACAACAAATTTTATTAGCGGAATTGTAAATCAAACTCATTGTAAAAAATGCAATAGAATATCGCTAATTAATATTGATACATTACTTATAAACGGTGTTACTTCATTATTATGTAGTGGAAGTAATAATATAAATGAGTTTATTCAAAATACAAAACTTAATAGTCAGATTCGGATTAATTATTACATGAAAAGAATTATGAATTGTTCTATCCTATTCGATTATAATGTTTTCGAAAGTATCTTTATGTTTTCGCGTTCAATTAAATGGATAGCATTTTCTCAAATTAAAAATTTAGAAAAAATAGCAAAAGGAGGATTTGGAATTATTTATAAAGCAGATTACTTAGGCCTTATAACTAAATTCAATAATAATAATTCAAATACCACAAAGGTTGCTGTAAAAAGATTTTTAAATTCAAAGGATTTTAACAAATACTTCTTAAATGAGGTAACTTTTCGATATTCAATATCCAATGTAATATTGCTTAATAATTTAAAATATTCCGATTATATTATTAGATAAAATCAAATGATATTTGTTATTCTAATACTCATATTATGAAAATTTATGGTATTACAAAAGATCCTAAAACAAATGATTATATGATAATAATGGATTACGCATCAGGAGGGGACTTACATAATTATTTACAAAAGAATTTTACCGAAATAATTTGGAATAAAGATAAAATATATATTTTGTGGCAGATTGTAACTGGGTAAATTCATATTTCATTTAAACCATTTTATATTAATTAATAATTTATCATGATAATTTATTTTTAAGTTAGACTTCAAACTATTCATGATAAAAATTTTATACATCGAGATATACATAGTGGAAATATATTACTTAGTAACCATTGGCAAATTGGAGATTTCGGATTATTACAACCTGCAAAGAATACTCTATTAAATAATGAAATATATGGGGTAATACCTTATATAGCACCAGAAATATTTAATGGTGCTTTATTTTCAAAAGCATCTGATGTTTATAGTATAGCTATGATTATGTGGGAACTTACAACAGGTTGTAAACCTTTTGCTAATTTTGAACATGATCATAATCTTATCTTTAAAATTATTGATGGAAATCGACCTGAAATTACACAGGATACTCCTGAATGTTATGCTAATTTAATGAAAAGATGTTGGGATAATGATCCTTTAAAAAGACCTACTATACAAGAAGTTCAGAATACAGTTAATGATTGGTTTACAAATCTAAATGGTACGCAATTTGATAAAGCTGAAGAAAAACGATTGGAATTAATACAATTACGGAAGCTCGGTTTTGAATTGAATGAAAAACATCCAAAAGCAATCTATTCAAGTAGAGCATTAAATTCTTTATTTTCTAAATCTTTATCTATGAATTCACTTACGAATTCGCTTAATATAAAACAAGGTATATTATATTTACTTAAAACAATAATAGCAAGCAAAATTAATATTAAAAGTATTAATTAGATTGTTAATCAAATATTAATTTATTTATTATCCTTCAAGAATATATTTTAAAAGAACATGAATGTGATATACATACACAAAGGTATTGTAATTTCTTAAATCTTAAATATGGTGTTGTTTTATTTTTAGTTTGTATTATTCTAAATTTACGATATTTAGTTCACCTTTAGCAAGTAATTTACAGTATCCTAATGCAGGTAGACCATCAATTAATATTAATAATATGTTTTTGAATTTCATTTATTAGAATATGTTTCAAAAGAACTTGAATTTGATATTTTAAATTGTAATAATTAAATAATACATAAAAATGTGCGAATTGTGATATTCTATAATGAAACTTCATCTCAATTTTCCTTAAGTAAATTCAATCTAAATAAATTTTAAATATAAATGAATTTAATTTAAAAACACGTCAGTATGTATCTTTAACATTACAATAATTTTACAATATAAAATTAGCTTTAAATCAATATTGTTAATAATTTAATTTAACGTAAATTCAACAACGCAAAATGTTTCAAACCCGTAAGTGTAATTTATTTTCGTTCATTAAATTCAAAATAATTACAAATTTGTCTTTACAAAATACTTTCGACCTACATTAAAAAATTACGTATTCATTAACATATCAAAGTTACTTTTCTTGTTAGTTAAACCAAGATAGTGAAGTAGTTATTTTCGATGAATTTCAAGAAAGTTAAATATAAATACTTGTAAAAATTGAATTGATATTAACTATTTAACAAAGTTGTAACTAACATTACAAACATCCCCTTCACCTGACATTCAAAGTAAACTTGCAAAGCGCAATCTACGATAAGTATTCAAAATTGTAAGATTACTATGTAAGCCTGAGATACAACCGAAGCAATCGAACCAAAAATTAACTTATACTTGAAAATTAGATTATACTAAATATCCTAAATTGATTTTTTATTTAAAAGGACTTTATTAATATAAATAAAATAAGAATTTTCATCATAACGAATACTAATTGACTTTATTTGATTAAAAATTATAAAATTTCATTTTTTGTTTTCATGATTCTAATAAATATGTCTATTGCGAAAGATAAAAGTCGATGCTAGAAGAAATAAAATTAAACATAAATAAAAAGATACATAAACATTAAAATCGATATAGGAAAGAAAACTTTTTACTATCTCGAGTGAAACCGCGACAAAACATCATGCACCAATAATTTAATTTCAGTGTAAATCTTTGTAAATGTTGAAATAAACGATTCCGATTGAGCGGTATTGTCATCAAAAAAAAAAAAACGTGTGCAAGTTTAAAAGTTTTGATAAGGGTTTTGACTTAATGAATATATCTTTAAGAAATAATAAATGTTATCTAAAAATCTTACAAACTGTATAATCAATTAAACTAATTATGTAAGCTATAATAAAATTTTTACCTTACCTGACATGGAATAACTTTGCAATAATTTGAATGAGCTTCCACTAAAAATTTCATTATTGGATAAAAGTTTTTAAAATTTTGAAAAACCACCCGAATAATATCAAATTTTTTGTAAGGCCATGCAACTTCGATTTTTCGGTTCACGTAACATTAAAGCAAAACAAGGTAAATTGGTAAATTGATCACGTGATCTCGAAAATCAAACTATATTTAAATTTTTTCTTGTTTGAAATATTAATTATTAATGATATTTTTTATTAATAAAAAAAGTTTATATAAATATTATGCCATCTGATTGGTCAGGGTTTTTTATAGTAAAGTTATCATGTGACCTTACATAATAAAATCGGCATATCAGATTTTGTTTAAAAGAAAGCGGCGAAAGAAAGATTTATCTTTGTTTGTGTAATATAAGATTTATTGTATGATACAGAATATAACAACACATATAAAAAAAAAAAAGGGGTGACCGTGTCAACTTTAAAATTTTATCTAGAAATTTAAAAATTTTCTTTGTCAGGCCTAATATTACGAAAATCACATTTCATTTCTAAATATTCCTAACTCCGTCAAAATGCCTATTATTCATGTAAAAAAAGTTATAATTCTAAAGTTTTAAAGGATTGGGAAGGTTTACCTGTTGAGAAAGAAACAAAAATAAAAGATTTTTGTTTGGAAATATATCGATTTTATATCTATTACCTGACTGGTGGGAAGCAGATTTTGAAATGAAGTTTAGCCCATCAAAAACTTTAGTTGGAGAAAGAATTTCAGCACAATATATTGCTTGGGAAGCTGCATGAAACTAATGAATTGTAAGAAAGGAATTATACATTACGATAATACAATAAAGCTTTATTCCAATAAAATTACACTTTATAGTACTTTATAGTCATATTATAAACTTTTTATAATAAACTTTTTTTTGTTAAATTTGAAAAAGTGACCCGGCCGGGTGACGTGAATCGAAAAATCGAAGTTGCATGCCTAATATAGGTGTTGTGACTGAAATTGATTTAATTGAAGTTAAGTAAACTTTTGGTGGTACATTTCGTTGTTCTAAGTTAGCGTTATAAGGTGTTTCTAATATACAGTATATATGTGATTTGTAAATAATTATCTGATGTCAAAGTTACATAAAGAGTAAATGTGCCTTCACTTCCTACTTTCTAATGAATGCAATTTCATAATTGTTTTAGGTTCATCTTTTC
Source organism: Funneliformis caledonium (assembly GCA_910591825.1). Lineage (NCBI taxonomy): Eukaryota > Fungi > Glomeromycota > Glomeromycetes > Glomerales > Glomeraceae > Funneliformis > Funneliformis caledonium. The sequence continues at coordinate 8,215 of CAJVPQ010001687.1, forward strand.
TGATCACATATCTATGACAATCACTGTAGTCCTAGAAAGCTTGACTTTTCACGCATAGCTCCGATTTTCCTTTTTTTCTTCAATAATTCACTTAATGTACGTTCCAAATTCCAAATTTAAAAAATTAATTTCTTTGCCAAATATAGTTAAAATATTAGTTGATATTGGGAAGTACCGCTCGAAAAATTTTAAAAAAATTTCTATTTTTACTATGGAAATGAATTGAACAAAAGCAACTTTTATTTGCAATATTCTAAATATTCTAGTAATGTTCTGAGCTTGTCATTGAATCAACGTTTGACGATAAACGGACACAGCTTATGTTAACCGGTCCCAATTGATTTTGAACAAATATGAATATATTTTAAAAGGAAAATGAACTTTGAAACGTTCAAAAGAAAAACGTTGTCATATATGGGAGGAGGTCAATAGAAAAGGGGAATCCAGTTTTTCGTCAAAAATTTTTTTATTGGTTCACTCTGCTGATCATGGTCATGTGAACATAACTAGCTTAATAACTAAAATTGTAGATTTCTCCCCTTTTCTATTGACCGTTCCCATATACACTCTATTACCGATGGCTTAGAAACTTGACTAACATTACAGAGTTAGCGCGTGAATTTTTTTCTTTTTCTTTACTTCAAGAACTTTAATTCTTTCGTTATCAAGCTAAAATTTATATTTTAATTTAATTTAGCTTGAGCTTCAACGAGAAGTTGATTTTCATTGTAATAAATCGCTTTTTGTTACCTCATCATCAATCAAAGGTATATATTATTGAATTTGCATTTTATTTAATTAATTTATAAAAGATTTTATTTATTAAAAAAAAAAAAGAAAAGAAATGAGCAATTGAAAAACATTGGATAATAATGGAATATGCTGTGCTGTTGAAACGATTTCGAAGAGGTCGTTTATTATGCTTGTCGTGGGTTAAAAATTTTTTTGTAAAGCTAATGTCAACAATTTTTTGTAATATTCATTCTTTTGTTAATATAAAATGACTCCGTGTGGATTTAAATATTAATTCGTTTTTAGAGAAAATTTTTTATCCGACCGCAATTTCTACTACACATACTGTAAATATCTATTTTTTTTTTTTAAAAAAAAAGAAAATTATTAAAAACATTAAATAAATTTTTATCGCCAGCATGACAATATGTAGCGAATGGAATTTCACATCACATCTAACAAAGATTTTGTTTTAAAAAAAAAGAACATAAATTATCGTAATCCTAACATTATAACAACCCTACAGAAAAGTTGTTAGCCGGATTATTTGCCGGTGTTAACCTAGAATTGAACCGAAACTAAGCTATAAAATCAAACCCAAACCTTTCTCAAGCTTATCCTAAGGTAAAGATTTAACAATATTTCTTAATGATAAAACCAATGTATAGTTAATATACAATATTTCATGAATAAAATCATCATATTTGGTTGGAATAAATAAAAAGTATCGGTAAATTATCTTTCTAACTGTCGGATTATAATTCTGCACAGATCATGAAAATAATGTGTGATATCAGATGCTACATATACAGTAAATCATTGAGAAAATAAAATCGAAAAAAGTGATGCAAAGTGATGCAAGTAAGAATTACTTGAGTTTCTCTGTAGGATTGAATATCAATCATTTAATTTATTTTTTACACATGTATTTATATCTAAGTATGTGTTCTTTGAATAAGAGTTATATGTCGCAATTTATACAGTATCTAGTAAAACTTTCATTTTACATTTTACAATGTCGTGGTATACTTTAATGCTCATTTTTTTTTAATGGGATTTTTATTTCCATAATTAATTTGATAAATGCCATATATAGTTATTTTGCATGAAAGTATGGACTATATAACTAATATGTAAGCTACACTTTATTTAGTATGCACATATACTTTGAAAATTCTCTGTGGAAAACATTAATTACTTGAAATTTTATTGAAAATAGGATATTTTTATCATATGTATAGCAACGGATATTATTAAAAGTTTTGATGCTGGTTATAAATTATACTCATTACTATTTACAATATTTATAAATTACTATATAATAGAAAAGTTTATTGAAACAAGGTATGCTTCTCTTAGTTTTATGTTTTAAATTATGAATTAATGATTTATCCTTCAATTTTTATTACTCATACAATATATTAATAATAAACTATTTAGCCGTATCTGGATCGATGATTCAGAGTCATTGGCTACGTCTACTACCACTATTATTGTCGTGAATGATCCAAATCTGATAAATTTAATTTATTCTTCAATTCCTTTTGCTAGTAACTTTTAACAAATTAAGAAGTTAATTTTTTAAAATTTACTTTTAAATGATGTGCTTTATACAATTTCACGGAATGTATGTATTAAACAAGACTTGATGTATCAAAAATGCATTATTGGATAAATAAATCTCAGAGGAAGAATATTTATTATAAGATTAAGTTTATTCAACAAAATAATATGGGAAAAAAATAAAACCGAGATAAAGTAAATCTGGAAATTTTTGATCTAAAAATCATATTTTGCAAGTAAATTGATTTTTTCCGGAAGTTTCCCAGAGTGAGCGTGAAATCATAATGTTAAAAGCCCTAAAAATCTTAATGATTTCCTTTTAGACTTATCTAACATAAGTAAATAAAATAATTAGTTTAATTAGATTCTATTTCTAATTTTGTTATTTGAAAAAACGATGAAACTTCCAACTTTTCTGCCGTTATATCGGGTATCATTTTCCTCTAAGGTATAATGTTGTTCAAATTGTAAAAACATTTGCCATAAAAGATTTATATTTTTAATGAATAAAAAATGAATAAGAATGATATAATTTAATAAAAGCTAATATTTTATTTTTTATTTCTTGAACATATGATCCGTAACGTGATTTAAAAGCAACCCTCCCATATGAAAGAAAACCATAAAAGTTACAAATAATTTTCTATCCAATAATTAATTTCGCCCTCCACTGGGTAACGTTTCCGGGAAACCGTTGTTAAGTCCGGAGCGTAAGATCTCGATTAATATAAGATCAGCATTCCGTCTCATAATTAGCCACACGTGATAAGCAACAACGAGCTAGTCGAAGCATCAATTTAGTAATAGCATACAATAGTATATACTCAATTCAATAATTTTTTGTAATAAAACAACGTAAAACAAGATGTATTGCAAAGTTTAATAAGTTTAATAAAGTTTAACATTGTAAAATGAATCACAAGTTTAGTAAAGCTTAATAAAATATAATAAGTAAATAATTCAATAAATTGAAACTTTTATCTATAAAATAAATATGCTCACAATAAAGTTCGCACTTTTAAAAAATGATTAACCAAGATACTAATTCTGAACCTCAAAAGAGGAACAAAAGAAAATTAGAGACTACTGATCAGCGTGAAATGCGTCTTGCACGTGATCGCGAAAGAAAGCAACGGGAACGTGCAAGAGAAACAAAGGAAATACGGGATGCAAGGCTTACAAGCGATCGTGAAAAGAAAAAATGGAAACGAGCACAAGAAACAAAAGAGGGCCGTGAGGTAAGACTTGCAAGTGACCGTGAAAGAAAAAGAAAAAAAAGTCAACAGAAACTGTTGAGGAACGTCGGGAACGTGTTTCACATGAAAATGAACGTAAACGTGAACTGCGAAGTTGTAAAAAAACACGGCAAGCATTAGTAGAAACTCTTGATTATAATGAAGAACCTTCTCAAAAAGATGATGATGATGAACCTCTTCAAAGAGACGATGAGAAACCTCCTCAAAGAGACGATGATGAACCTCCTCAAAGAGACAATGATGAACCTCCTCAAAGAGACAATGATGAACCTCAAAGAGACAATGATGAACCTCCTCAAAGAGACAATGATAAACCTCAAAGAGACAATGATGAACCTCCTCAAAGAGACAATGATGAACCTCAAAGAGACAATGATGAGCCTCAAAGAGACAATGATGAACCTCCTCAAAGAGACGACAATGATGACTATTTCTTACATTTTTCAGCCAGCACAATTAATGAGGAAGAACACATATTGTTACAAAAATTCCGCAAAGAAATGGAAAGTATTAAGTATAACACATGTCCTGTATGCAATGAAAGAATTCCATTAATGACACTTGTAAGAGGAATGTGTCGGCGTTGCTATATGGAAAAAAAATCACCAAAGAAATTTTCAGCAGAAAATAACATGGATCCAGGCGAAGTACCTGAAGAATTAAAGGGACTTTCTGAAATTGAAGAAATGCTAATCGCGCAAGTTTTCACAGTAATGACAGTATATAGACTTCGAGGAGGACAGAATGGATATAGAGATAACATCATAAATTATTCTCAAAATCTTCAAGAGTTTACGAACTGGCTCCCAAGACACCCATCTTCACTGGATATAATCATGGTACGGCGACAATCAACAAATGACCCAACAGCTTTTAGAGACTTTAATGTGCGTCGTAGTAGAGTTGCTGATACACTATTATGGCTAAAAAGGAACAACAAATTCTACAATGACATAATTGTTGATGATGAAATTCTCAATTTGTTACCCGAAAATGGATCTATTTGTCACATGCTTCATCAGATTCAAGATGACCAAGCAATAAAAGAGAGAGAAGAAAGATCATTTGATAATAAAAACAATGAGATGTAATATCAAGTACGTTTGTACCTTTGCTTCCAAATGTACGTCGGGAAGATGATGCCATAAATGATACACTTGATCGTATGCAAAACAACAACCCCCCAATGTTGTGGCCGGAAATTGAAAGTGATCCAATAAATGAATTCAAAATACCCAGTTACATGGTAAAGGCATTTCCAACGCTTTATCCGTATGGCCAAGCTGATCTTAGATCAAAACATATCAGAGAGATCAAGCCTGCGGAGTACTTTAAACACTTAATTTGGTATAAAGATAAGAGGTTTGCTAAACATGCGCGTTGGAGATATTTTGCTCTCAATTCATTAATGAGATGGCGAGCTTTACAAGAAGGGGCAGTGTTTGTTAAGCAAAATCTAGATGACGATCAAATAGATATTACGTATACAAGAAATGATCTCTAATGGCGATAAACACTTAGCAGATAGGATAATGAGGTATAGAGAAAGCTTACGTGGTTCACGCCAGTTTTGGATGGCAAGACAATATGAGTTGTCTGACATGATCAGGCAAATAGGACATCAAGGGCTAGTATTTTTTACTTTTAGTGCAGCGGACTTGCACTGGCCCGAACTTCACAAACTGATGGAAAGTAATGAAAATAATGAGGATGAAACTGAGTTAGCAAAACAAAGGCAACAGAACTTAATTGACAACCCTCACATAGCAACATGGTTTTTCAACAAAAGATTTGAGAATTTCTTTAATAACGTGTTGATAAAACAATGGGAATTAGACGATTACTGGTATCGTTTCAAATGGCAACATAGGGAAGCGTACATGTACATGGGATAGGAAAAAAATGAAATGCGCCTATAATTGAATGGAGTCAAATAAAAGAAAACGAAGACTTAATGAATAATGCTATTCAATATATCGACTCAATTGTCACAACAATTAATCCAGATATTAATGCGCCAATACCAGAAAAGCATCCCTGTCAAAAAAGTAGTAATGAAATTGCTTATGATATTCAAGACTATATCGAATTAATAAACAAATTACAACGGCATACATGCTGTAGCAGATCATACTGTCTTCATGTTAAACGAGATGGCCAAACATTATGTAGATTTGGATATCCAAAGGATTGTAATGATCATACTTTCATACGTAATGATAATCATAACCAGCCTGAAATGGTAAAAGCTAGAAACGATCCGTATATTAATCCACATAACAGACTTCAATTGCAGGGTTGGAGAGCTAATATTGACATAAAACCCATCCTTAGCATTCATGCGGCTCTACGATATATATCAAAATATGCGAGCAAAGCCGAACCTCAGTCAGCAGCATTCTCAGAAATATTTAATCAAATTCTTAGTAAATGCAACCCTGACGATAAATCACTTACATCTATACAGAAGCTTTTGATTAGCAGTGTTTCTGAAAGAGACATTTTAGCTCAAGAAACCATTTTCTTTTAGGCATACCTCTTTATCATTCCAGTCGTACATTCGTTTCATTAAATCTCAATGAGGAAACATTAAGATGGATTCGTGGTACAGGCAGTGGAACTAATGGAGAAGAATTCACCACAATAAATAATGCAGGATGTACGAATCAATCACCCTTACAAAAATACTGGAATCGATCTGAAGAATTTGAAGGTCTTTCATTATATAAGCTATATCTAACCCACAAATATGTAAATGGGCGATGGATAAGATGCAAGAAGGAGAATATTGTCAGAGTATGGCCTCGACTATCTGCAGTACGTAATGGAGACCAATGGGAAGAATACTGTCAGGTTAAAGTTATGCTACACATTCCACATCGAAATGTTGAACAATTAAACAGAAATATCAACAAACAGTGGTCAACGATATATAATCAATACATTGATACGATCAATTTGGATCCTAACAATCTGCTTGGGCAAGAAATTGATAAAGAAATAGAGATAAGTGACGAGGAAAGTCTTGATCTGAGCTTACGTGACATGGACCGAAACCACAATTGGAACAATGAAACCCGACAACATTATTCAGTTGATGACCTAGAAGCAGCTTCAGATTTTATACATAAAGCTTCAAACAACAGTAAAAATGAAGCCACAGAAAATAAAAATGATTCAGTGGAGTGTGAATATCAAAACCTAAATGAAAAATAAAAAACAATATTTAGAAAAATAGAATCGCACTATAAGGACATTCTTTCAGGTCGGCAGATTCAAGCACTAAGAATTTTAGTTATGGGAACAGCAGGAACAGGTAAATCGTACCTTATTAAGGCTATACGGTCTAAACTTCATATAATGGCAGAAGGCAAAGCAAAATCACCAATAATTGTAATAGCACCGACTTGTGTGGCTGCTTTCAATATAAACGGAGCCACAATTCACTCAACCCTTTCTATCCCAATGGTAAATGAAAAAAATATCCAGTTAAATGGCATCCATCTGAAGCTACTTCAAGAAAGACTACAGGATATATATTATTTCATAATAGATGAGATGAGTATGGTAGGTCGTCGAATGCTTGGATTAATCGATATAAGATTAAGAGAAGCATTTTCTGAAAATAAAAACGAACCTTTTGGTGGTCGCTCAATCATCATGTTCGGCGATTTCGGGCAACTTCCGCCAGTGCAAGACATTCCGATGTACTCCAGTAACATATCACATGATGTATTATCAGAAAAAGACTTAATGGCATATAAGCAATTCCAAGAAGTATATGAACTTGATGTAATCCAACGGCAGTCAGGAGAATCTGAGGAGCAACGGAGTTTCAGAGATATACTTTCAAGATTGCGAGAAGGAGACAGCACTTTAGAAGATTGGAACATTCTCAAAAAAAGATTTGAAGAGAATTTAAATCGAGTTGATCGCGATCAATTTACAGATTCCATGTTCATACTATCAAAATGGGAAGATGTTGATAAAGTTAATATTGAGATGCTCAGGAGATTAAATTCTCCAATAGCAAAAATCAATGCAGTACATACCGGAGGAAAGAAGGCCAAACTTGCCAACTCTGACACCGCAATTGGACTCGAACCTCAATTGTTAATAGCAAAAGGTTGTCATGTAATGTTGACAGCAAATCTATGGACTCAAGTAGGATTGGTTAATGGATCAATGGGAATCATAAAAGACATACTATTTGATAATCAGGGACCACCGGCACTCCCTAAAGTAGTATTCATCAAATTTGAGAATTATACTGGGCCTACTATAACTACTATAGAAGGTGACGAAGTTGTTCCAATAGTGCCTATAAAACGTACTTGGGAACATGAAAATGAGATATATTCTTGACTTCAAGTACCACTATTCCTCGCGTGGGCTATAACAATTCATAAGAGTCAAGGTTTAACCTTGAAAAAGACAAAAGTAGATATCGGGAAAAAAGAATTTGCTGCCGGTCTAACATTTGTTGCATTATCACGGGTTCGTTCACTTAATGATACCTGTTTTAAACAGTTTACATTCGATAGATTACAGCGTATCAGGAACTGCAAACGACTTCAAGACAGGAAGATCGAAGAAGAAAGACTACGTTCAATGATGACATAAAAATATGTCAACAAGTGTAAAATATAAAAATAATACGTTGTATTTTGTTTAATTTAAAATTGAATCTGTATTCTTATATTATATTTGCTTTAAACTTTAACTATACAAAAAACGATTCTTGAGAAAAAAAAAAATAGTGATACAATATATCTAATTTAAGGATCTAAAGCGTGAAAATATTTTTTACAATAACCAATCACATGCAAGATCAACACGTGACTGCACGGACAGACAGACGGACATTTTTGTGTTACACATTCTAGACCATATAAAGTCCTACGCTTCGCTCCGGACTAATAAATTATTAAAAATATTAAGTACGAAAAATTCTTTTTTGAAATAAAACAATTATTCTTATTGAAAATAAATTTTATTTTATTTTTTTTAAATCTTAGCTTACAAAAAAAAAATTAATAATTAATAGTTATTCGGCACTTCGTGCCGAATAACTATTATATTGGGAAAATCAAATTTGATTCCCAATATT
>CAJVPQ010001688.1:0-16868 GCA_910591825.1 Funneliformis caledonium
TGAAAATGTAATATTTAATGCAAATTTCTATAAATCCCTCTCACATCCAGAATAAATAAATTATGATTAATTGAATTGTTTGTACAAAACAAAATCTTTATAAAATAATGTACATATAAAATGATGAATTATAAAAAAGATTGAATGAGTTTTTTTTTTGACGAAGAAAGTTAAATATTCTTATTATTAATTGAGATACTGCTACTAATTCTTTCATTATAACGATATTATTTTTTTTTTTTTTTTGAATTTTAGAAATCAACTTTGACTTCTATAGAAATTTAATTGAATTGTTTATCATAGAAAGGTTAGGGTAAATTGTCCATAATATTATTTTAACCCCAAGTGATGAATGATAATCCGAGAATTTTACATTTATTTAATCCTTACCCCCACAATACTTGAAATTTTTTTTTTTTTGATTTTTTGTAGAATTAACAAAAGAATGCAAGGTCGGGACGTAAAATTCTTGCAAATATCAAAATATTGGGGGATAAAAGAAAAATTAAATAATCAGGTAATGAAGTTCTTAGAAACACATAAACTTGCTCTTCTTAGCCATGAGTTGTTCCATCTGGCTTTCAAGATCTAATCGTGCCTTTTCGGCTCTTTCTTTCGCCTTACGTTCTTCCTCCAACATATTATCCATAGCTTTCTTTTCCTCCTGTACAGTTGACCTAGTTTGCTCTACTTGTAATTGAGCTTCATCTAATTGCACTTTCAAATTCTTGATTGTTTCGACAAATTCTTGTTTTTCTTTTTGTAATATTGTCAATTGTTGTTTTGCTACACGAAGATTTGTTTCATTATCATTAAGAGATGACTCCAAAGTTTCAACAAGTTGTCGATTTTCCAAGTTTTCGCCCTCCATTTTCGCGATTTTCTTGTGTAAATTTTGGATTTCTGACGCAAGCTCTGAATTATAATTACTTGAGTCAGAACCTTTCCTTGATGAAACAGAATCAGGTCGAGGTATTAGTGGTGCACGTGGTGGAAGTCCGATAGACAAACCAGGCGTTGCTGGAGGTGTACAGGGGCTTTGTGGATATGATGGAGGAGGTGGTGGCGGATGGTTTGGTGGTGGCATTGGTGGTGGTGGTTTTGACCGATTTCCGGTCATAGAACGCATACTCCTTTTAATTTCTGATGAGTTAGACGTTGCTGATGACGCTGAATTTCTGTTTCCTGGTTCGTTATCAAATGATCCTCTTTCAAGTTCCATGATCTTTTCTTTAAGCGTTTTAATAAGATTATGTTGTTGTGCGATTGTACTTTCTTGTCGTGAAAGTTTTGCATGCACTGAACCATCAACGCCCGAACGTGAACTTTCGCTACTTAAACTATCACGTGGACTTGTTAATGGTGGAGAATTATATCCATTTAAACTTTTAGAACCATCACCAATTTCTTTTTCGAGCATTTCATTCACTTTTAACAAATGAGCAATTTCTTTCTCCATTTCTTTTGATTCTGCTCTTGAATTTTGTTTCAAATCGAAAAGCTCTCTCTCAAGTCGTAAAATTTGTTCATTTAATTGGGCAATTTGACCTGCCGTTTTATTTCCACCGTTTCCTATTGTACGTAGTTGTTGAATTAAGGATTCAATTTTCTGATCTAGCTTATTACGTTCTTTGTAGAATGACTCATTACTTTCTTCTAAACCTTCTTTTTCATATTCAAGTTCTCTTATTTTTTCCTCTAATCTCTTTATTTCTTCTCCTTCATTTGAATTGAGACGAGGTAATTCTTTTTCCAAAGATTTAACTTTATTAGTTAGCATGAGCGTTGTATGTTCCGCTTCGGCGATCTTTTTATTAAGATCATCATTGGTTTGACGCAACTGTTCATTTGCAGCTGCTAGTTTTGCTAATGCTGAATTTGCTATATCTGATCGAGGTGTAAAGTTCTCATTATTTTTGGCTTCTTCAAGAGCAGATTCCAATTCAATAATACGACCTTTTTGTTGTTTTGATAATTCATCCGCATCTTCAAACTTTGAAGCAGCCTCTGCGAATTCTTCAGCTAACGTTTCCAGATCCTTTTGAAGTTTATCGACTTCGTCTTCTAAGTGTTCATTTCTCTCAAATTGAACCAATTTATCGGCTTCAAGTTGTTGAGCAGTCTTTTCTAATTCAGAAATTCGTTCACGATTAATAATTACTTCTTCATGAGCTTTTCTGAGTTGGTTCGTAAGTTCTTCGATCATCTTATCGTCAATCTTTTCATATTTCTCAATAAATGAATGATGATTTATTTCATCAAGTTCGTTTTGTAATTGTGAACATTTTTCTTGAAGCAAAACGATTTCATTGTTAGCCTCTTTTAATCGGTGCATTTCTTCATTACGACGATCTTTCATTTCACGAAGTTTAATTTCTAAACTTTTTACTTTTTGATTTTGTTTCGCTTCTGATGATTTGATCTTACTAATTTCCGATTTAAATGATTCGATTTCGGTAGACGTTGAAGCCACAGTAAGGTCATGCTCAAGTTTCTTAGAAGTTTGAAGCTCATTCTGAGTTTTTAGTATTAATTCTTCCAGCTCAGCTATGATTGTATCTTGGTTATTTATTCCTTCTTCTTTTTCCAAAATTATATTCATAACTTCTTGTAATTTACTTTCTAATTCGGAAATAACATTTGTTTGCTTTTCTTTGGACTCTTTAGCTTCTTTGAGCTGTGATCTCACCATGGAAAGATTTCCTTCAAGGCTATTAATGGTTTCTTTATTCAAATTTGAAGAATTTTTTGCAAGAGAAAGTTCGGACTCCAAAGTAATTAAAGTAGATTCAAGTTCTCCAATGGCATCTTTTTGATAAGTTTCTCTTTCTTCAAGAACATTCATTAACTCATTAACACGTTTCAAGTGTTGGTCACGTTCCTTTTCGATAATCGACATTTGAGTTTCTAATTCATTTATCATTTCAGTTTGAGCCAACATTTCAAGTTTTGTATTTGCTAATTCTTCCCTTAAAGCGCCAACATTTCCTTTTCCAGCGACTCCAGCAATCTTATAAGTTTCAAGTTCAATTTCTAAAGTTTTAATTTTTCTTTGCGCATCATCACGCGCTTTTTGAGTGTCACTTAATAATCTTGATATTTCGTCAAGTTCCTCGGAAGACGTAGATGTATTCTCTTTAGCTGAAGCAAATTCAAGTCTTAAATTTCTTAATTCTTCTTCAAGGGAAACTACAAGTTCTTTTTGTAAACTAAACCCTCCTTTCATAGTTTGAAGTTCTCTAATAGCTGCTTCTTTGGAAGATCTAATTTTTTTCAATTGTGATTGTAATTGTTCGATTGTTGATTTCTGCTCAATTTCTAATTGTTTCAAAAGAACAACTTCTTCTTTTACTGTTTCAAAAATTTTAACTTCTTTCTGAGCCGATGCATATTTTGATTCCAAGTCATAAACCGTCCTGCGAAGATCTGCTTCGGAACCTTTCAATCCAGCAATCTGATCTCTTAAATTTGCAATGTCTGGATTTTCATCTTTAACAAGTTCCAGTCGAGTTTCAAGAGTGTCGATTTTCTTACGTTGTTCACGTTCATTGTTACGCATATTATCGAGTTCTTCTTTCAATTGTTTAACTTGTTGTAAGTCCTTGTTTGATTGAGCTTTATATTTGCTTTCTAACTCTTGAATTTTCTTTTGTTGTTCAGCTTCTTTAAGATTTAATTCTACGAGTTCACGTTTAAGAGCACCAACTTGAGAATCTTCTTCCGCATTCTTTAATTGAATTTCCAATATTTCAATTGTTTCCTTTTGTGCAGCTTCGGATTTCTTTGCCAAGGTTAATTCAGTTCTAATCTTCACGAGGTCTTCATCTACCATCCCTCCTTTTTCTTCAAGCCTACTCTCCAGGATCATGATTCTCTCTCTTTGAGAAATTTCAATATTTTTCAAATGTTCTAACTGTTCATGTAAATGAGATTCTTCATTATCGGATCCCAATCTGGCTTTAAGAACGCGAAGTCGATCAAGTGCTACAGCTTCTCTGCCTCGAACTTCTTTAAGTTCATTCCTTAAAGTTTCCAATTCAGATTGAAGAACCTTGTTAACATCAGACCCATTTTCCAATTTGTAAAGTCGATTCTTGAGTTCTTTCATTTCATTCTCTAAAACTTCTTCTTGTTTATGAACTTCCATAAGTTTTGTTCGGTAAGCTAACGCTTCAGCCTCTTTTTCTCGTAATTTCTGTTGAAGTGATGATTTATCGACAAGATCTCGTTTCAAGATATCGATCAACTCATTTTTATGATTAATGTCCACCTTAAGTGTTTCAAGTTGGTCTTGAAGTGCAACCACCATTTCTTGTTCTTCTCTCAAATTTTCAATTGTATCAGACTTATGAGCAAGTTCTTGTTGCAAACTTTCGAGTTTTGTTTGAAGACCGTCGACAGTTTTGTCGGTAGGATCTACATATTCGATGGAATTACGTGGTGTTGGAACGTGTTGAGCTTCTTTCGCCTTTGTGAGTTGGTTTTCAAGTTCTTTGATCTTTTCTTCCAACTCTAAAACATGTTTGTCAGTTGATTCATTGGAATTATATTCATCTTCGGACTCTTCAGAAATTGTAGTTAATTTACTATGTTTCCCTTCGAAAACGAAACGATAGGTGTCTCTAGCCTCTTGAAGCTCTTCTTCAAGTTTTCGAATGGTATTCTGATGTTCGATTGAAGGGAATAAGATGGCAGCAATAGTATGACTTTTAGCTTCAATTTCACTTTGAAGTTTATCAACTTGTTGCGTGAGTTCCAAAGTTTCTGGGGTTGAATTAAGTTCAGAAATTCCTTCCAACCGTGACACGGCTTCGTTTACACGAGCCTGTCTTTGGGCTTCCTGTGCGATGATAAGTTGTTCTTCTAAATCTTTTACTCGAGTTTGCAATTTATAAACACCATCACTTTCCTTTTGATCCCTTTCTGAAACTGCACGTGACATTTCAGCTCTAAGCTCTACAATGCTTGATTCGATTTTCATAATTTCTTCACTCTTGGGGTCAATTTCATCTTTGGAAAGAAGATCAAGAGCACGACGTTGTTCTTCCTTGAGTTGTTCAACTTCTTCGCGAAGACGATGAACTACATCAAGTTGATCGATTTCACTAGTGGCAGCAGAATAACCACCGTCCGTATAAGAATATTCTGATGCGGTCATTACAGACATGACTTCAATCTGAGCAAGCGCGTCTCTTCTTTTGATTTCTTCGCGTAATTCTTCAACAATTTCAAGAGTTTCAAGATGGTTAATTTCCAAGCGAGCAAATTCTTGTTTAACGGCGTCCAAGCCCGCTGCTTTATCGTCATGAAGTGACTCCAATTGTTTAAGTTCAATTTGCAGTTTTTGAACCATAGCCAAACTAGAAAGTTCCTTCTTTTCTGCCCCTTGAATTTCAGCAGAAAGTGATCTTGCTTTACGATGAGATCCATGAGGGAATGGGGATAAGGCATTAGGATCGCTAAACATTTCACTTGAAGTATCATTCTGTGCAAACTTATCAATATCATCAACTTCCAATTGTAACACCTTAGTTCCCGAAAGTTGTGTATGAAGATTAGTTATTTCTTCAAGACATAATTTATACTTCTCTTTAATGTCATCAAATTCTATGACAGTTTTTTCATGATTTTTTTGCAATTCATATAATTTATCCTCCAAATTCGATATTGTGGAAAAATCTCCAGTGGGCATTGGGGTTGTAGAACTAGGCGGGGTTGAAGAAGGTGTATCAACCTCATCTGAGGCTGATGAAGAGGTTGAAGACGATCTATGATGCTTCTTACGTGGAATTTTTGTAACGTCAACTTTTAATTGCTTCAATTGAGAAATTTCGGTAATTAATTCATCAACTTTCTTCTCTAGTTCGGCAATTCTACTGTCACGATCTTCAATTTCTGACAATAATAAATTTTGATATTCATCATCATTATTCCTCTCCTTTTGATATTTAGTTTCTAATTTATTATAAGCTTCATCTCGTTCGCTTAAAGCTTTTTCCAATCGTTGTGAAGCTTCATTCATGGATGAAACTCTGTCTTCACTTTTAGCCAATCGCGTTTCGAGTTTCTGAATAATACTTTCACTATTCTCTTCAGTTGAACGAAGTTGAGCGATCCTATTTCGGAGTTCATTAATCAATTCTTGATCTTTCTTTTGTTCACCAGAATGTGCATCAATTTTATTCTCAAGATCTTTAATATAATTCTCTGTTGTTTCCTCACGTTCATTAAGTCTTGCAATTTTATTCTTGAGATCATTAACCAAATTTTTGTTTTGTCCATTTAACTCTTCAGCCTCATAAAGTTTCAACTCATGTTCGTGCATCATTTTTTCCGATTTATTTAAACAGGAACGCGTATAAGAAAGTTGTTGTTCAAGATCAGAGATAGATTTCTCATATTCGGCAATTACAGGTTCAACGGTTTTCTGAAATGTTTCAGCGGATTGATTAAATAAATTTTTATCATCAGCCTTTAAATTTTCGAAATTGTCTTGATATTTCGTAAGTTCAGCCGAAGTTTTTGCATACTTTTGAGTAAGTTCGATATAAGAACGTTGTAACTCTTTTAGTTGATCTTCAAGACCTTCAATGTCTTTATTCCTGTTATTTGATGAAAACCCATTTGGAATATTAGTTATTATGCTAAGTGGTGATGAAGGTCTTCGTCCGTGACTGAACGAATCAATACCATTAGGTGGGAGTGTAGGTGTATTTCTTCCTGATACCGGAGTAGCAGGACAGGAAGCGTTAATTCCGGTCGCTAACCTTAAAGCTTTGATTTCGGCCCTTAACTTTAAGACAAGATGTTGTAAATGTTCTAAATCATACCACCCGGCTTCTTCTTGATTTACAGTAGCAGAATTCTTAATATTACGAGCTCTGTTAGCGTACTTAAGTGTATTAATCGTTTCGCTTATATTATATTCTGCCGGTGAAACACACGCTATCATTAATGTTTGAGCGTTCCCACCAAGAGAGTCTTGTAATAACCTAGTGAGCTTGGAGTCACGATAAGGGATATGCGTCGTACCCTTCGCTTTTAATGGATCACCTAAGGAAGAAATTACATTTCCTAACGCGAGAAGACCAGAATTAATAGAAATTCCCTCCTTCGCTCGATCTCCTGAAGCGGCGGTACGTTTGAGCTTTTGCAATGAAGAAGATACTAGTTAGCTTTTTGAAAGTTTACCAAGAACATACGCGCATCGTTATATTTCCATCCACTTACCCTTTCACTACCAGCCAAATCCACGAAATTAAATTTACTCGTAACACAGACCCAATCACCATCATCAATCATTTTACTTAGCCTAGAACCGGCCCTTGATGGTGTTGAACTAAACCTTGTTGGCGTTGATGGACGGGTGGTTGGGGAATTAGGTGTTGGACTTGTAACACCATTTGAAGATATTTGCTTTTGCTGACACAAGGTTACAGAGAAGATGGCATGTGATCGTGAAGATTGTGAGTTCATATCGGTTGCGCCAACTTGTCTGTTTAATGATCCACGTGCCAAATGTCTGAAATCAAATGAATAAAAAAATTTTTTTAAGAATGCCTTACTCTCTTGTATATGTCTGGATTAAAAAAAATGAAATGAAATGATGAAATGATAGTTAACTTACCCTATCACCTCTTCCACACTATTAACTTTTATTTCTTGTAATCCACTCCAAATTATATTACCCTTTGAATCTTCTCGGATCATTACTTGTGGTTTGTTCTCATCATCACCTTCGGCTAGCAAATCAATCAAATCTTCATTATAGATTTCGATAAACGATACTTTTATTGTAATTTTACGGGATTTAAACTGGGTAGAATTTATATAAGAGAAGAGTGTGTAGAGGGCACGTGGAATTATACCACGTGACTCTGGATCCGAAGAGACATTATCGGATGTCCCCATTGTATGCGTTTTACCCGATGAAGTTTGACCATAAGCAAGAATAGTTACGTTGAAACCTTTTAAAAGTGAAAAATTAAAAATAAAATAAAATATTATTGTTTTGCTCTGTCTTTTTTCCCTTTCGACTCCGTGGTAGCACGTGATATCCTTATGAGTCGCGTCATTAGTGATATCATCCGTAGTAATTTTCAATGGTCAATACTGTACCTTCCAAGTACTTATCCACCATATTTCTAATGGCTTTATCGTAAATTTCCTTTTGCAGCGTTTCAGGGCCAAATACATAATCGAAGCTAAATGACTGTTTCTTATCACCATGAACAACAACTTGATTTGGCGTAAATGGAGAAGTAGATATGACATTTCTCTGAAATCTTGAAGGTAAAGTAACTAAATCTTCTTGTGTGAGAGGTCTTATACGAAGAGCTATGAAAACAAAGGATAGAGGTTAATTTTTTATCTTTGAACAAAGAGTAACCAATTGAATGATCAAATGTTGAAAAACGAGTTTATGCTTTGATTCTTACCTACTTGTACTGTCGTGTTTTCAGAAGTTGAATTAGTCATTTTGGTTTTTTTTTTTGATTGCTTGTTTGAAAAATTTTCAATACAAAGAACTCTTTAATTTCCTTTTAATTCTTTTAATTCTTTTTTTTTTTTGAAGTGCTTGAATGAAATAAATAAATAATTTTTTTTCCTGGAACCAGCCCAAGCAAAGAGAGACTAGTCAAAAAGAAAAAAAAAAAACGTTAAATATACTCTTATTTTTCGTCGATAAGTTTTTTTTTTTTTTTTTTTTTTTTTCACGCTAGGTCTTTTTTGTTTTTGAAATATGTACGTTAATTAAATTAAATTTTTATTTTTTAGTTTTTAGCAAAGCTTTTTCTTCAAAATAAAAAAAAAAAATAAAATAAAAAAAAAAAAGGATTATTTCTTCACAAGGATGATGATGTTCTTTATGAAAGGAGAGAAAAAAAAAAAAAAGTCTCGGAAGATTTTTTGGAAAGAAAGAAAAAAAAAAAAAAAAGGAATGTAGAGTTATGATAAGGGGAAAAAATAATTTAAACTTGTCGTTAATAAAAAAAGTTTGGTCGTATTTGCAGCTGGATTTGCAGATGGTTTTGTAAGTTCTTTAACTTTCTGCTCTTTTGTTTATGTGTAGCACAACTTAAACAATTTATTTTACTTTTCGAATCAATAATGAACGAATGAATGAGGATTGATTGTATTAGTAAATAGAAATTATTAAAGGGGAGGGTGGTAATAAAAATTTAAAAGGGAAAATGTTCGGAAGGAAAGGATTGTTTTAAAAAAAAAAGAATTTTTTATTTTTTTTTTTGGTTTATAAAATATTAATATGTATGTATATATATATAAGGTCACTTAGTCTCTTCTTACTTTTCGCAAATGCATTATTGGTGATTTGTTATGCATGGCATTGTCGTAAACAGTGATTAACCTTAGTTGGAATTCTTTGATGCGTTTCCTAATAAAAATTTTTACAATGTACATTAAAAAAAAGGGTTGGAGTAACAAAAAGATAAATTAATTGCATTTTTCCATTTTTGTCAAACTGTCTACATGAGGTTTTGTTGGTACATTCGAGTATAACGTAAAACAATCGATAATATTAAAAAAATTCATTAAAAAATAATTGAAATATACTGTACATACTTGTGCTTTGGTAAATGTACCAATCGTAATCCAAGTAAACTTTAAGCCCCACCACGTTTTGATTTTATTTATATATTAATACCATGTCACAACTTTCAATTTTTTCAATCAAACTTTAAAAAGGAAGAGAGAGATAGAGATAGAGGATAACCAATCAAAGATCTCATCATGTAAAAAAAAAAAAAATAACAAATATTCGGTAGATGCGCAATAATCAGTAAAGGGAAAAAAACATTTAACATTTTGGCGGGAGTGACCAGCATTGGATCAACAACTGTGTTTGGCGCAGTAGATTTCTAAAAGTAAAATTAAAATTACGGAAAATCTAATAATCTAAATTCGTGAAAAAGAATTTTTTCCCTCCTCCTTTAAATCTGTGTAAGCATAGATTAAACAATACATGCAACCTTCAAAACGTTCCCCTTGATACGTTAAAAGGTCAAAATTCCAACTTCTCGCTTCTCGTCTTCAAAAAGGCTATTCGAGCTTTGTTTATTTTTAATTGCATTGACAGGATTAGATAACCGATTAGAAAAACTTGTTAGGTCATATCAACTTCAGTTAATATATCAAGTAAATTCAAAAGGAGCTCTGAACACAACTTAATCGCGCATTTGCAAGATCGATTGAGACATACAAGAAAACTACGCATGATTATTCAAATAATGATTATGAATGGATTTGTAATCTACAAATCAAAAGAGACATGTCAAAATCAGAATCATACGAAAAAAAAAAAAAAAATTTTTTCCGTTTTTTTTTTTTTTTTTTTTTTTTTTTAATAAATCCGGATGTCGTATTCCATCAAAATGATGAAAATATTACATAAATCTTTATTAATATTTTTCTTACCAAGAAATCGTGCCCTTCGGATTATTTTTTTTGGGGGGGTGATATGACAACAAAAATAAAAATAAAACAATGTGGCGATTTTTTTTTCTTTTACTTTGCGTTATTTTTAAATTTTAATATTCATTCATTCATTGTAGATTAAATTCTTTGAAAATTTTTCAAAAGGGAAATTTGTAATGATGCGCTTCATGCGCCATGTACATTTCGTATCTTGATGATGATTCGATGACAATTTTTTTTTATGCCGAATTTGTCTAGACGACTTATCATGTGCGATCATTTTGTGTGGTGGAACGAAAACATCATCGAGAAACTTGCATTAGAATATTAGAATACCAATGACAAATGACACCAAAAAATAGTAGCACCAGTAATATTTACTTAATAATTTTTAATTTTCGAAAAAAAAAAAAAAAAGGAAAAAGGGAAATGGTTCTCAGAATTCGAAAATAAAAATATATATATATATATAGAACGAAATCATTGGTCACTACGCGCATGTACAAATCATGTGATAAATATCAAAGCGTAAGAAGGCCAAAAAAACTTTCATAAAATTTCAAATTTAATTAATTTTTCTTTTTTCCGAAAGATGGAGTGTTTCGCCCCCAAAACTTAAACACAGTTCATTCAATATAAATATTGTATGCATATTTAATCACTTTAAATTAATACTTAAATTAATTACCAAGTAATTGTTTAATAATTCAATTGAAAAATGTCATCAGAATACAATTCTTGAAACACGAGACAAATAATAAACAATAAAATCAAATGACTAAACCTAGGTTGTAGGCCGCAGTAAGAAATAATTCTTCTAGCAACACTTTCTCCCCAAAAATTAAATATCACCGTAATAATAATATACAAAGAGTGAGAACCGCATACATAAAAGATATTAATTTTATTAATACTTCTTGAAATTTGAGGTTTTTTTTTGTTCTATAATTTTATAAGCGAAAATTGTTAAAAACGGAAATTTATTACATAACTCGGGCCGGCATTATAATTCGATAAAATTTTTCGTAAGAAACCAATAAACCTGGAATTATGGATTCGCTATTTTCGTCGTGACTTGATTGATACATTAAAAAACGAGTCAAATTTTAAATTCTTTCAGCAAAAGTGACATTTTGATCTCGACTAAAGTATAGTTGCCTGGTAAAACTCTCGGCACTTTTGGCAGGTTTCGACGGGGTTATTGGCAAAACTTATAATAAAATTTTATTGGCAAAACCGTCAAACTCGAAACAGGTCAAAATCTTTGTTGTGGTACGCTCGAAGAAAGTTTACTGAGCCAAAATCTTATCAATTAAGAGTCGCTGGTTGACTTCAACACGTTCCTCCTAATTTGAAAGAAATTTATTTTAAAAGCGTCTAGAGACATTGAGGATTATTAAGAAGATAATAAATAATAAGTCTTTTAAAAATGCCGTTATCAATTGATTTTTTTATGTTAATTAATTACGATCGGAATATCTTACATAATTAGTCGGAACGAAGTGAAAGACTATAGTCTATGCAAAGTGTCCTGATGTCCGCCCTCTCTCGATGCTTGATTGGCTTTTGCAATTGAACAAAAGTATCGATAAAGCAAATACCATTGTGAATTTTTTTTTTTAGTTAAGACGGACTTAACTAGGGATTAGAATCGATTTCGATATTTAGAATCGATTTGAGAATCGATTTAATCGCGATTATCGTTTCTCCAAGATTCGACTCTAAGATTCGATTTTCGATTTCGATTAATCGAATATAATCGATTCATTTAGTTAGGTGCTTGAGAACACTCTAAATCCGGAAAATAAAAATAAAATATTAAATTAAAAAAAAGTAGGGGATATATATATGCAAATTAAAAAAATAATTAAAAAATATTAAAATAAAATTAAAAATTAGAACGCGCCTTCGTATTGTTTGACTTTTTAATTTTTACGTTAGCTAAATTTTTAATTAGTACATAAAGTTAATAATTTAATATTTATTATAGTAATATTATTTAATATTATCGTTATAATTTGAAATCAACTTAGCATTACGTTTATTAGACATAATATTATATGAAATTAGACCTTTATCACATCCTCGATTAGGTATATTATATTTTTTATGGACATAAATGGTAGTAAATCTAATTTGTATCCTCTGTAATAAATTAATATAAATAATTTTATTTTAAATAAAAGAAATAAAAATAAAAAATTTACATACTGTAAGATAGCGGTTAATAACTTGAGATCCCTTCCACGACAATTGCATAATGCATGAGCTGCTTCTGTAACATTTGTATTATTAGGTGATGTTATCCAAACTTCATTAGCAATTTTTGACATACATTTATTAAGTGATTCGATAATCCATTTTTGACGATAAAATATAATCCAATCTAAAATAATGCCATTTAATATTATAATAAAAATTTATTTAATTAATTTTTACTAACCTGTTGCACTTTCTTCAATTGCTTGAATATCATCAAATAATTGATTAACAGCATTTTCTAATTCAGCTGTAAGAAGCGTGAGCATTTTGTTTTTTATAATATCACTAAACTCCTTTTCTTGAATTTTTCTATATATTAATATTAAATAAATTAGTTTTATTTAAATAAAAAAATTTATCTATAAATAATTTACCTTTTATAATGAACTAGACATGATTTAAAAATATGAACCAAGTGCTCCTTCCAATCCTTTGTATTATCAATTTCATTTAAAACTAATCCAAGTCCTTTAGCTTATGCATAATCTAAACCTGCAATAATACAATTCCAGCCAGATCCATTAATATGTTCAAATTTAGGGGATAAACCTGTTAATTGAAATACAAGGTCAAATAATATACGAAAAATTCTTTAGTATGCAACTGTAATTACATAATTTGTAAAAATATAGGCAAATGTAAGAACTAAAATAAATAAAATAAATATCAATTAATATATATATAATTTTAAATAATATATAATACTAATTTTTATTATACAATAAAAAACTTACTTAGATTATATTCATTATTATAATAATTAACTTCAAATTCGTTCATTTTACCTAATACACATTTAAAAGATAAATTAATTTAAAAATGCTTGCATTTTGTCCACTCAGTTAATTGTTTAGGAGTTGTACAAACAATTAATATATGTTTTTTTTTAAAGAATTCTAATAATAAATATATTATTTATTTAAATTACTATTAAATAAAATAAATACAAAATGTAAATTTTATTTTTAATATTACCTAAACGTTTTACATAATCACAAAAATTATTAATATTACATGAATAGTTATAAATAACTTCAAGCAATCTATATCCTTGTGGATGAATTTCTTTTTGAATTTTATTAACGTAATACTGAAAACGATCAGTATTATTTAAAAATGCATGTATATCAGAAAGATATTCAACTCCAAAATATGTTTTAATTAAATTTTCTATTAATAAATAAAATTCATTTAGTATAAATCTAAGAAATTTTTGAATAAAAAATCTAATATAATAAATAAATATAAATATGTTTTTTTTAATTATTTACCCATGATAATATGAGTTGAAGTAATATTTGTTTTATCATTTATTGCTTAATAAATTAATTCTTATAAGTGTATATAAATGATACTAGATACTTGATTTAGAGGTAGTGATAGATGAGTATAAATGCTTTTTAATATAAGAATTATATATAGACATTTTTCAAGATCAATAGGAATTAATTTAGAATATTTAATTTCATATGACTTTTTTATAAATGATCCTTGCTTAATGATATTTCCAGAATGGTAAGGATGTATTACCAATATATATTTTATATAAATTAAGTAATTTAGCAGTAAAATTTTAAAAATTATATATTAAAATTAAATAACTTATAATAATATATTCTCTTTATATTATTGCTAAATATTTCAAAATAGTTATTCATCTATTCATCTGATTTCTCCTAAAATATTTTTAAATTAAGTTAGATAAATAAATAAAAATATTAATTTAATATTTAAGATAGTTATATTTAATCTCATATAATTCGTCTAAAAGTTGCTGAAGCAAATTCAGATCTATATTTTCTTTAATACTAATAAACTGATGAAATCTTTTATTTATCTTTTATCTGATACAACTAATAAAATATGATGGTGATACTATTTGATCATAACATCATAAATATTTTAATATATGTTTACCTGTACAGTCAACTCTTATTATAACGAACTCTATGTCCTAGACCTCAACTTCGCTATAAGGTTATAGTGAAGATTTTAAGAGATTTAATTGGCCAATTCACTATAATAAGAGTATTTTTATTATATTTGTTTAAAAATTTGTTATATCAAGAATTCGTTATATCAAGAGTTGACTGTACATTAAATTCTATTTTATATATATTGGCATTCAGTTTTATATGCAGCCAAATATTTACTAAAATAAAATTAATTAGTAGATTTTATAAAAAATAATCGCTATTATGTATAATAGATATATTATATAAATACTTACACAAAAGTATATTTTTCATGCTATTAGTTGATAATTCTTCATTCATTTTTAATCTTAAATCTGATTCTAGATCTATTGACTTATGTTTCATTTCTCGAAGTTCTAAATCTACAAATTCGCACATTTTAACTTCATGATAAGTCTTATCTTTTTTAATTACAACAATATTACCAAGATAAGTACAAGTTGTTTTATTTTAATCAAAAGGTAAATCCATAAAATATTGAATCTTTAAATATTAACAATTATTAGTATTATTTTAATTATATTAAATAATTTAAAATAAATATTACATCTACAAATATCATTTCTATATTTTTTCATCCTTTAATATGATAAATTATAACAGTTTCTTCTTCACTTATTGACTATAGAGTTAATGAATGAATAATTATTTTAACATATATTTTTTGTAATATATATTTTTGTATCATCTTCAGTTAAAGATATATTATCTGACTATATTTTATGATTAAATAATTTTTTTATTATAGTATAGTTTACTTTATAAATATATACATATAAATAGCAAGATTATCTTAAAAATAAGATCTTTTTTATAAATGATATTTTTCTCATTAACATAATTAGTATCTGACATGTTTATTTGAAGAAAACATCTGTTTAATATGAAAATAGTAAATGGTATTTTAACGTGTAAAAAAATTTTTCTCTCCTGATTTTATTTTATGTATGATTGATCTGATTATAACAATAAAATGATCAGATATAAATTGTATATCACTTCTAATTTCATATAACCATATAATACTCAATAGGTTGATCTAATTCTATAACTTTTTGTATCACTTTCTTGTCAACTACTATCATAATACTAATAATAATCGCATATAAAAAAAAAGTATCACAGACTTAGAAACTGCAGATATTTCTTCAGATTATGTAATAGTTGATGATTTCTTACTGAAGAAGAACTTGATTTTTTACCTGTCAAAGCTTCAGATCTAAAGATTAGTTAGGAATCTATAGACGCCTCTATATGTGGTAATATTAATAACAGTTCTTACTGGTAAAATAATTTATATTTTCTTGTTTATTTAGTTTACTAGTAATATTATCCTAAAAGAGATATTTCTTTTTATTTGTAGTAATATGATACTCAGCATTTTTTGTTTTCATTTGTCAATAAGAATGTGAAGCTGAACATCAGAGAATTTGATAGATCATTGCAAGATTAATATAAAGATCAAGATAAATAAAAGCTCATTAGATAAACGTCTCATGATTTATAGCTAGCTAATAGCTCTTAAAAAATGATAGTCAGATTTTATTTGCTGGGTCACATATACTTATTAAGGGTGATATATAATTGTGATAATTAGTATTTTTCTATCAAAATAATTTCTAAATTCCTAAAATACTTAGTAAATTGAAGAATGACTGGAATAATGTGATGTAATAAATTTATTAATCCTTTTAAATTAATCCTAATTCTACCCTAATCCTAAACCTAATCTAAACCCTATGATGCATAATATCTAAGATTATCAAAAAATTTGACATAAATTCTAAATATATCTAATTTTTTAATTTATATGTTATTAGAAAATTAAACTAATTTTTATATAATTTATGTTATATTCTTTTAAAATATTAGCTTATATTTTTAGATTAGCTTAATTATTTAAAAAGTTATTAGAGTTTAAAAATAAAATACTATATTAATAATTAGCTAGATTTTGACTGATTTTATAGGAGTATTTATCCCTTAAACTATAGAGATTTACAAGCAAATTTACCTGCTTATTTACTATAAATTCACTTCTGATTTACTTTTATGAAAAATTTTATTTTTAAATTAATTTTATAAATATATATAATATTATAGTAAATTTTATTTTTTAATTATATAATAAATAATTTAAAGTTACTTATAAGCTAAAAATTTGTAATTTTTAAAAAAATTATAAATTAAAAA
>CAJVPQ010001689.1:0-16866 GCA_910591825.1 Funneliformis caledonium
TTCAATAATAAAAATTATCATTTAATCTTACGAAGTATTATAAAAATAAATTGAATTTACAATGATAAACATAAAATACTATAATATGATGAAATTATCAAGATTTACAAAGCATTATTCAAATCATTATTATTTATTTTCACCAACTTTTTCAACCATCCAACTCTTTAAGCATAATAATGCTTGTGCTGTATCCGGATCTAATCTATTACGCAACTTAGAAATTGTAAGTCCCGCAAATGAAAATATTTGCTCACATGGCACATTTGTGGCTTGAATAGTCATGTGCCATAGCCGATAAAATTAGAAATTGTTTTTTATGAACTTTCCACCATTCTAATGGTTCACATTCATTATCTGTAGGTAAAGTTAGATATCATTCTAATTCATTATTTATATTGGGTTGTGGCATTAATTTCTCTATGCTCCGAAGATTGTCCACTTATATCTGTTGTGACTATATAATAATTCATCTTATTTCGTATTTGTGATATAGCATTATTAGT
This sequence comes from Funneliformis caledonium, assembly GCA_910591825.1. Taxonomy (NCBI): domain Eukaryota; kingdom Fungi; phylum Glomeromycota; class Glomeromycetes; order Glomerales; family Glomeraceae; genus Funneliformis; species Funneliformis caledonium. The sequence goes on from CAJVPQ010001689.1 coordinate 507, forward strand.
TTCATCACCAATTGCAAAAATTGAACACTTGACGCGAGGATCTAATATCGATGCAATTTTGGTGATATTACTAATAATTAAATAAAATAATACTCGCTAAATTTATGATGAATTGAATCAGCAAACATGTGCTATTAGTAATTTCATAGTCCAAATGTTGCTTTAAGGTCACAAAATATAAAATGAAGATATCCGATAGTTGAAAATGATGATGATGAAAGAGCCAATGTAGCGTAATACATAGGTGATAAAACTGAGATCAATTCCTACAAAATTGAAAAATCCAGTTAAATATTTTGTAAATATATTTAATAAAATAATAATATATTTATACACTTACATTTATATTTACCATTCATCATTGGTTAAAAATATATCAAAAAAATCATCTTGATGTTGTGCAACAAGCATATTAGCTTGAGTTCGAATGTTTTGAAATTTTTTAAGCATTAAATAAGTGGAGTTCCAACGCGTATCAACATCTATTTGTGGTCCTACATAATTTAATCTTTCTTGCCGAATTTGAAATTGATCTACAATATGAGATTTAATATAGTGCCGGTTTGGTATACAATAGCGTGGATCAAATTTTTCGATCATTTTAATAAATGAATTTTCTTCAACTATAGAAAAAGGTTGCATGCTTAAAATTATCCAGTTGATCACGAATTTATTATATTCTAATTGTTCTTGTCGGTTATATGGATTAAATTTTGTTAAAGTATTTGATTCATAAATATCTTTATGCCGTAATTTTACATGTGTTTTTAAAATTTTTTAACAGACGAAGAAGTGATAATACATCACCAAAATTTAAATTTAATGAAAAGAGCGACGTTTACAGTGTTGGTGTACTGTTGTGGGAGATATCAAGCGGATATCCTCCTTTTTATGTTAAGGATGAAGAATACGACGTACATTTAGCTATCGAAATTTCAGGAGGACTTAGAGAAAAGATCATTGCCGGCACACCTGAAGATTATGTGAACATTTATACTGGTAAATATATTATTATGAATTTATTTATAGAATATAAATAATTATTAAAATTTTTATCTAATTTCAGGGTGTTGGGATAATGAGCCGGATAATCGTCCATCAATGAATCAAGTAGTTGATCAATTAAATGCATAACAACGATGCTGCTTCTAGCATAAATAGTTCATTTGGCAAAATATCTCAAATTATTCGATTTGATCTGATAAATTATCAAAAGATTAATTATGTATCAAATAATTCCGAAACTATTCATCACATTGGTCAAAATAATGTAGAAGAATTAGAATCAAATGTCGGAGTATCAGATATTATTTATGATGATGATGCTATTACAAGTTTAACGATTACGGAATTTAATAAGGATGACATATTAAACGCCTTAGGAGGATTACAAAGATATCGAAATTTAAGCAAACTCTTTTGCAATGATTATAATATAAATAGCTTACCAGCTTTACCAAACTCTTTAAAGGAACTTTATTGCTATGATATTAAAATAACTATCCTACCAACTTTACCCAAATCCTTAACTAAACTTGATTGCTCTTATACTTCAATATCTATCCTACCAACTTTACCCAACTCCTTAACAAAGCTATATTGTCGTAATGCTCAACTAAATTTTGCACTTATACTCCAATAACTATCTTACCAACTTTACCCACCTCTTTAACGATACTCGACTGTTATTTTTCTAATATAAATAGCTTACCAGCATTACCCACTCCTTAACGGAACTTGGTTGCTCTGGTACTTCTATAACTATCCTACCAACTTTACCCAAATCCTTAACTAAACTTGTTTGCTCTGATACTCCAATAACCATCCTACCAACTTTACCAAACTCCTTAACAAAACTTTATTGTCGTAATACGCAACTAAATAGCTTACCAACTTTACCCAACTCCTTGACGGAACTTTATTGCTCTAAGACTCCAATAACTATCCTACCAACATTACCCAACTCCTTAACAATGCTTAATTGCTATGATACTCCAATAACTATCCTACCAACATTACCCAACTCCTTAATAATACTTATTTGCTATTATACTCAAATAACTATTCTACCAACTTTACCCAACTCATTAACGACACTTGATTGCTATCATACTCCAATAACTAGCTTACCAAATTTACCAAATTCCTTAATGTGTATCAGGCCCGTATCTTTAAAATACAGAATGCCTCAATAACTATCCTTCCAAATCGATTTTCCTCGCCTAAATTTAACCTTATATATGTTCAAGTTTCTTTTGAGAAGTAAAAATATGATAAGTTTTCACATAATTTAAACACTTATTGTGAATAAATTATTGCAATACATAGTCTTTCTTTATTGTTACAATGGAAATTAGATAAAATTATAAAAGCGTTAAAATATAGAAGTTTTCATTAAACTTTTCCTTTAAATTATTTTTTTCAGCAGCACTTTATTATACACGAAATTGCAGATTTAGAAGACATTTATGATATAATTGAATTTAAACTTTCTTTTTTTTCATACATAACAAATCTCCTTACCTTACAATATTCTTTTCCTCATTTTATATTATCAAGCTAAATAAACTCGCTTTTAGTTCGCAAAACATTTTGATAATTGTGCTTTGCGATAAATATGATAAATATAATCTTACGGATACGAATGATGATTCCAAAATTCACATAACGTGATTGTATCAGATAATACCACAGAGATTACTGCACAAAGTTATTATTTTCTATTATTAAATAGTTGCTTACAAATTGAATAAAAATTTATTTTTTTTTAAAAATAAGCTACACAAGAGTTAAATTATCATTACGAAGTTTAATTATTTCACTTTTAGAATATATCTTATCTTCCTATTCGTTATTCGTAAGAAGTTCTTGTTGATGAAAAATCGGGAACCAACCATTATAAAGATATCTTAATAAAAAAATAAAAGAATTGTGTTTGTGAAGAATGTATTCGTACTAAAAAATATTTTCTTAATATCATGATCCAAATTCTCATATTACTTAATACTATTTTCATATAATAGAAATGGATGTAAAACATTTACCTTACGAATTAGATTTAATTATTTTTGAATAAAAAAATTTTTTTTGTGTTGACTTTCTTTGTTTCTGAATGGAGATCTATTACAAGTAAAATTTACTGAATACATCCTTTAAATTATCGTGCAAAAATTGATTTGAAAATTTTGGAGGACGAACACAATATTTATGCCGTAAATCTTGAAAATTTTATACTTTCCTTACGTCATTATTTTTTATTTACCGAGATTTATTTCTCATTCACATTGATAGTGATCGATATTTTGGTCGGCTATAAAAATCTAATAATGATTTGATAAGGTTATCGATTCCTTGAATTCTTTATTTGTTCATTGTTTCGTTATTTCTTCCATAATCATATGAGATAAGGTCAACCGTAGTCAAAAATACTTTTTTTGTTGTTTTTTTTATTTATATTATTTATTAAGTTTTTGATATAGATTTACCTTCTTTAGAATTTTGCAAATTTTTAAATATTGTTACCAAATGTTACTTTTTACCATTTTGACGATCTACCAAAACTTTCACATAACAATCTTAAGATTTGAAGATGAACTTTGAAATAGATAGATAAAAAACTCTCTCTCATTTTTCATTTTCACTATAGGCAAAAACAACAAAAACAGTGCAAAAAGAAAACAAAAAAATAAGGATCGACAAATGAAAAAATTTATTGAAAAGAACTTCCCACATGAACAACCTGAAGGTTCTTTCTCAACAAATAACAACAGCGTTACTATCAGTTTTCAAGAGTTTTCTGATACTGCTCCTCCTTCTACTCCTCTCATGAATAATTATGATGAAAATATAGATTTTAAAGAATCTGTACATAATTTAGCTAGACAATTAATATACAAAATGAAATAGAACATATACAAAATGACCTAGCTTTAAAAACACATTTTTCTTCTCCTCCACCTATACCACAGTCATTTCACTTTAATATTAAAAATAAATAAAGACCTGGTTTTTCACTCAAATCTTAAAGGATAAATAAAGGCAAAAGCAAAGACAACAATAATATTTCAACAACTACTGCCTCTGCTTCTTCCTTCTTTTCAGCTTCGTCTTTCCTTCCATTTACATCTTCCTCTTTAGATAATGCTCAAAAAGGAAATTATGGTAAACAAAATCCTATTTCACCTCACCAGTATCACAGATTATTAGCCCTATTGGATTTTGCTTGATTTAGTAATTACAACAACAAAGCTTCTTATTAATCGATATTAAATCAGAAAATTTACAACAACACAGACAATACTAAATTGGAAGATCTACAACAACACAGCCCTGTATTACATACACCCAAATTAGTTATCCCATCACAAACAATACAAAGGCTTATCATTTTATTAATGTTTTACTGAGAACTTCAAAATATATGATCAGAACAATAGCATTAAGATATGGCATTGTCTAACGAATAGTAATTAAATAAAAACCTCCTTATTACAATACACTTGTTTACTTATCTGATAAATAGGAATAGCTCTCAAACTTAGACTCCATGTGGGTTTTCACTTTCTTAATAATCACGTGCAAATAATACCTTATATTATTTTTAAAACTGAGCAAACGTCACTCTTTCATCGCAAAAGTTTCAAACCTTCCAACTGGCGCAACTAATCAAGATATTAAACCTATGTTCCAGTTCTTTAAAGCAAAATATTGGCATATCCCTATTAGTAAATTCAAGAAATCAAAAGTAAATTATACATTTATACGTTTTAGATCACATGATGTCCTTAATTATTTTATGAAACAGAATATTACTTTCAACAATCAAAAACTATTCATCCTTTTATCTAATCAAAAAACTTGCTCAATTTGTTCAAGTCCACACCACTTTAGAAGATTCTGTACTCAAATTAAAGAATGGCCTAACCTAGGATATCATAGAATTAAGACCAACAATTTGGTTAATAATGAAGATTCTCTCTCAGATTCTGATGATGATTTAGAATTTGAACTTTTACCACCAATTGAAACATCTGTTCTAGACCCTCCTCTTATCACAGAAGATAGAACTCTCATTTTTAATACATTACATAAGATATGGCATCTTATTGAAAAAATGTTTAAATATTTTAAAACATACGTTGATAGAGGTTTCTCTTATATCACTGAGATAGTAGTTACTGTTCTCCTTTCAGATTCAGGGGTTGTCTAAAGCCGTATTCGATCACGTGATCAGCAGATCAATAGTATCATATTGGAAGATCGGCTGTGATCCGGATAAGTCACGTGGTCACGTGAATAAAATTTTCAATAATAACAAAAATAGCCGCATAATAAACTCTTTGCTTTCTAAACCACAATGATCTTTTTTTAACAGTAACGAAGGGTTCTATACTAGTTTGACACTGTTGGTCTCTACTTTTTGCTGCTAAAGTTTGAGGAGAGAAGCTTTTGTTTTTGTTTATTTTTTTTCCAATCTGCAAAGGGTTTAAATTTGAAGGATTTTTTCCTTAAAGGTTCGAGATTTTTTGTTGGTGGTATATTTGTTCTCTCAGCCTTTTCTTATTCTTTATGACTTTTTTTTTGAAGAGAGAAGTTTGAAAGTCATTTTTTTTTGAAGTCCTCTCTACCAGTGGTTAATCTATTCCTTGTATGTTTTTTCTTTGGAGTTTTTTTTTCTCCAAAGGTTTTTTTCTTCAGGAGTTTTTTTTTTTTCCAAAAATTCTTTCTCCAATTTCTTTGAAGTTTCTTTACCTTAGGGTTTTTTCTCCAAAGTTTTTTTTTCTTTAGGAGTTTTTTTTTTCTTCTAAAAATTCTTTCTCCAATTTTTTTTGAAGTTTTCTTTGATGGTATTCCTTAGAATTTTCTCCACTTTAATATCTATCACAAATAATCAATGACCACACCAATTGCTTCTAATATTATAAACATACCTACCTCTGTAGCCTTAACTCCTAACCAAAAATGAATCTGTCTTTTCAATGTCAAACAACTACTTGAACTTTCAATGAAAGAATTTGATGAGGAGTGGTGGCCTCTTGTGTCAAATGTATAGGTTGGGTATAAGTCTAAAAATAACGTTAATTGTGATTCATGGAAGGTCTTTATTTATCAATTTAATAAGCATAATAAATCAAGTATCCAGAAGGGAAGTGTTTTATATGAGAAATGCCGCATAACAAAAATTCGGCCGGCCGATTTGTGTTCTGCAAAAATCAAAGTTCAATATTACATTTCTGAACAAAAAGTACAAATTGAATGATTTAAGGATTCACCTGACCATATGCACTCTCTAGAGGAAAGTGAAAAGATTAAACGTTCTCAAGCTGTCTGAGATTTGGTTATGCAAAAGGTCCTAAAAAATTACTGACCACCAGAAATCATTAATGTAGTAAAAGAATATGCAACCGTAGAACTGGATCTAGGAGAAAGCATAAAGGAGTTGAAACCAAAGGAAGTTATAAACATAAAATATAAAATGCATGGATCTCTTGATGTATATCTTATCAGCAATTTCAAATGAAGTGTAGATATTCGAGAGGCCATTTCCTTCTTAAGAGAATAAGAATATTTGGTCAAGTATTATAAAATTTCTTATTTATCAACCTACGCTTTTGTTTTTGCAAAACCAAATCAACTCAAAAATCTCGAGCGACATGGCTGGTTGACTCTCATAGATTCCACACACAAGACTAATAAATATGATTGTCAGTTGTTTACTTTGTATATTCGCAATAATTATAGATGTTGAGATGTCGGGGCTCATTTCTTTGTAAGCAATGAAGATAGTCATACTATTGTGAAGGGCTTAAAAATAATTAAACGATTTGCAAATCATTGGAGTCCAAGATATTTTCTCTCTGACCAAAGAAATATAGAATCCAATGGTATCAAAATGGCTTTTCTGGGTCTTGAAGTTGGTAAACAGGAGTGCAATATTATTTTTTGAACAGTGCATATCATGCGAACCTGGATGAGAAGAATTTACGATAAGAAGACACAACAAAAAATGATCCAAGCCATGCACAAAAGGACTAAGATTGGGTATGAGGATTTGGTTCAACAAGCGATTAATGAATGCCCAAATCTGACCATTAAATAATACATCTCAAGGAATTACACAAGAAATATGCATCAATAGGGGCTTTAGGCACGACAGCATTCCCTCTTCTTTTGCAAGTGATTTCAACAAATGCATTAGAATTATATCACAATGAATTAAAGAGAACCTCTTCCCCATAACATGATTTAATTGGTATTTATTTCTTTATATTATAATTTTTTATAAGATAGCTTTATCTAATCTAATTTAATATTATCAGGTACCTGCCATAAAATAGTTGCACTTGATGAAAAAAAACACTTCGATTTAGAATATGTTGCTTATAAATTTTGAATTAAAAAGATTTCGGCTATTGGTGTTAATGATGAGATCCTTTGTAAAATTCATAAATTCCTGTTTCCAATCTAACAAATGCTTATTAGTGAGATTTGCGCTGTTGAAGGATGAATAAAGAAAGGCAAGCCAGTATCAGGTCTTACGTATTTACATTGTTACTGCTTATTTTTTTATTGGTATTTACTACCTTGCCATCATGTATTTCATGAAAATATGTATGGTGCTATAAAGTTATTAACATCTGATGTGTGGGAAAAATTTCAACAAATGTTTGATGAGACTAGGTTTGATGTATATATATATCGCGAACTAGTTAAATTAGAAGTAACTAGGATAACTGAAGCTGAGAAAGCATTGGAGAATCGATGGTTAGCCATAAGTGAACTAATGGAAAGGACGCATGATATATATTGGAGAGTTGAAGAGAAAGGCGACACAAATCAAACTAACCCATTTATTAGAAAACTGAAAGATAGTTTAGAATCTTTTCTAAATAATCAAATGTAATACTGATAATAAAATTTTTTTATTATATATGCTAATAAAAAATAACATTTTATGTTACAATATTTAATCTTTAAAAATTAGAACACTATATAATATATAACAATATTTATCATTTAATAGTTTAATATTAGAACACCAAATTTTTATTCACGTGACCACGTGACTTATCCAGATCACAGCCGATCTTCTGATGTGATACCACTAATCTGCTGATCATGTGATCGAACACGGCTTTAGATAACCCTCAGATTTAGATGGCAAATATAATTCAGCTGAACATAATTTATTTGATCAATTAAATCACCTTTCTCAAGATTTTTATTTGTATAATTTACTATCTTTCAATAAAGTTTTTGCGAATCTACCGCACTTTAAAAAAAAGATGAACTTTAGAAATATTTTTATAATAATTCATTAAAAGTAGTAAATATATAATAATTCTGATTCTGACCCATAAATTAACTTTTCATCTTTTCATTCTTATGTGATATATCTGTTAAGTTTTTATAATAACTAATTCTAATAGCAATTTGTATTTCTTTTCTTTTGTGACATCTATAAAAAGTCTGTTATTAAAGAAGTTTTCTATTACTTTTTAAAATAAAAAATTTCTTTACAAATAACTTCTATAATAAAACATATTTTTTCTTTATTATTTTCAAAAATCTTACAAGGAATTTTATTATTAAATATTTTTAAATATTATCAAAAACATTATTAATCTATATTACATTACTCCCTCTTATAAGCATATTTATATTTTTAATAATCTTATAGATATTTTTTATAATCACATAAACTTTTTTGTTAGAGAGATATGACATTTTTTTTTGTTTTTATTTTAGAATTAGTTATACAAAATTTGTATACTCCAGTCTTACTTAAGTTTTTTTAGTCGTAAAAATGTAATTATCATTGCTAACAGATACTGTAAATCAGTTAACCTTATAGGAATAACTATATATTAGATTCATGGTAAGTGTTAATAAAACTTCAGTCAAATAATTTATGATTCAGAAGTTGACTTGAATCGTATTGAAAATAAATTTACTCATTAATTAAAGTACAAAAAAATTGCTTATTTAATTGCTTCAATATCACAATAGCGTAAATAATTTTATATTATAGAACCTTTTGATTTGAATAAGTTGAATATAAAAAGATAATAAGCTTTTATTATGAATAGTATAATAAGTTTAACTAACAGGTATTTCTCCTTTTTAAATATCTGCTATTTAATATATATTTGGGTTCTTTCTTAAATGAATTCATATTACATAATAATAAAAAAATATAGTTTTTGCTTAAATAAGCGATTTTTAAAAAATTAGTATATTTGTGTAACCTATAAATTATAAAAATATATCAACAAATCAGAAAAGTAGAAAGTATTTTTAAGCTTCGAAATTAGTTGACAATAAGGTATATGTTTTTGGCTCAATTTTTTTGATGTCATTATTTTATTTTACCTTTGCTATTTGTTTATAGTATTAAGACTCATACAAGAAACTAACTTCTAATCATTTTTTTTATAATGACAATTTGAATTTAGAACTCGCTAATAAAAGTAGTTTTATTTTTACGAATATCAATAACAATATATTATATAAATTTATCATAAGATTTGACATTATTATTTATATAAATATTTAGGTTAAGCAACTTTTAAAGTAAGCCATTATAAATAAACTTCAATACTACAAATTAATTCTACATCTTAACCCTATAATTAAAACATTTTAATTTCGCAATTTTTATTTTGAAATTTCTTTTTTTTTTAATAATTTCTTGTCTTAAACTACTTATAAAAAAAAATTTCATATTTTCATATCTGAATAAGATTTCAAACTTAAATCTATAAAGATAATATTCTATGTATAATAATGATTTTATAATTTTTTATTATCTATATATGGTTTTAAAAATTTTAGAAATTAAATTAAATGTTAATTCGTAATAAAAAAGCATACCAAAATTTTCAGTTGATAAAGAATCATACCAATCAATATTTATTGTTTGAATTCTACAATTATTAAAACATATTTGGTAATTTTAAAAATAAAATTTAAATTTAAATGCACATTCTAAACTTCAGATAAAAAATATAATAAGAAAAATAAAGTTTATTAAAAAATAAATTAAAATAAACAAATAATTCAAATCTAAAAATTTCAATTATATTTTTTTTAAATCAATATAATTTAATTAGTTTTAAACTATAAATATGCTGAAAATGAGTTTAGTTTTGAAGTTATTTATAATTTAAGAACATTTTTTTTAAAAAAAGTGATTTTGAAATTTTTTTGAAAAACATTAAAATTTATTCTTAAAAGTACAACTAATGATATTTAAAATAACTAATGAAATCACTTAAATGTACAGTCCTTGGTAAAAAAAATGGCGGTGCAATCTTTTACTATATAATTAATATTTATTTGTAAGGATTTGTATAAACAATTACATAGTATTTTATATGTATTACTAGTCCAAATGCTATATGTATTGTTTGAAGTTCGCAATTCATATTTTAATATGAAAAAATTTTTACGATTGTGAAATAAGGTCAAATTTGAGTATTTGATCATTAAAATTAAGATTACAAAATATTTTACTATGTTAATGAGCTTCACCCACTAATAAAAAAATGTTCAGCTAAATGTTTTACAATAAAAATAATATATTCTAACTAAAGAAGTAAGAAATAGAAATCATGAAGTTAAATTAATAAGAAGAAAGGTTAACTTTCTAATTTTTTAGTATTTTAACTTGTATTTAAATCCAGATTGACAGAGAAGGAGAATACTTTATATTTTAATTTTTTGAGTGTATAATTCCTTAATCAAAAGCATTTGAGAATAAAAAAAATTTTATAAGTTATTTATTAAAAACTTTTATTATTCAAAAAAAACTTGCCGCCATTCTTTTTGCCGGGAACTGTAAATGCAAAGATGCAGCTGATATTGAGAAATCCTGAATAAATCTCCTATAATACGATGCTAATCCTAAGAATCCTCGCAACTCAGTAATATTCTTTGAGATTGGAAAATTCTTGATTTTATCTATTTTAGAAGGGTCAGGTGAGATTTCCTTCCACTCACAATATGTCCTAGAAATGCTAATTCTAACTTAGCAAACTTGCATTTATCTTTTCCAAATTTGAGTCCAGCATCCTTCAATCGTTTAAAAATGAGCTGTAAATGTCGTAAATATGTATCAAAGGTATCTGAAAAAATAATAATATCATCAAGATACACAGCTATGAACTGTCCAATCTCTTCTCTAAAAATCTTATTCATTAGACGTTGGAAAGTTGCCAATGCATTGGTTAATCCAAATGGCATTACTTTGAATTCATAAAGTCCTTGACTAGTTATGAAAGCTGTTTTGGCTTGGTCGTTTAGATCCATGACAACTTGCCAATATCCACTGGCTAAATCTAAAGTTGAAAAATACTTAGCCTTTCCGAACATGTCCAACATCTCATCAATGCATAATAAGGGATGTCCATCTCGTTAAGTAACACTATTAAGTTTCCTATAATCGATGCAAAACTGAAGTTTCCTATTTTTCTTTTGAACAAGAATAACAGGTGAAGCCCAAGGACTTTTAGAGGGCTGTATCAAGTTGTATTTCAACATCATACTAACTTCATCCTTAATAAATTCTTGTTCTAAAGGAGCTACTCTGTATGCACACTGTCGTATAGGCATTGGATTTTCTACTAGTATATGGTGGGTTTCGATCATTGTATGTCTCAATTGTGATAAATCCTCAGCGAACGCATCACTATTTTTACGTAGAAACTGTGTGATTTGTTGTTGTTGAGGTCCATTAAGATGTTTATAGATCACTTCGCAAGATGGTGGCTCGTCTGGAATATTTCATAACAATTGCCAGTAATCCCATTCTTTCTTACATAGCTAGCAGTTATCCTCCATTTTATCTAATCTATTATGGCACCAACATCAATTTCCTAATTCTTGCCAATGATATCTCCATTTAACATCTTTAGGTAGCTAAACATTAAATTTTTGATTTAAACTTTCAAAGTACTGGGAAAAATATTTTTGTCTATCTACTGAAGTTTATTTTGGACTACTTTTAGCTAAAGAGATGGAGTCATTGTGATCTCCCAATATCATATAGTATCGTTGGGCTATCAATTCCTCATTTTCATATTCTTCATCAGAAGAATTTTTAACAATGTCGACAGGTTGTTGAAAATGGTCGAACTGTGGTTTCTCCCAACAAGTCATAGATATCTGATATTCTTTATTATTCCAAATAAATGTAAACTTTTGACAGTTCTAATAAAGTCATTCTCAACATTTGGTAAGCCAATCATTTCCTGCCACTATATAATAGTCAGTGAATTCCGTTATGTCAATGTTAATGGGGACTTCTATATCATTTATTTGCAAGGAAATATTAGTGACTCGTCCTAAAGGTCGTGATCATCCTCCTTGTAAATTGATCATTGTGATAATAGAAGCTGATTCAATTTTTCATCCCAATTGTTATAGAAAAGATTTAGACATTACACTTCTAGCTGATCCTGAGTCTAAAATTAAATATATTGGTTTATTGTCCACAGTAGCATTACAATAAACTGCTTCTACAGCTCTTGGTAATTTTGAGAGATTTATGTTTATATTAATACGCTCACCCTCCTGAGATACCATCAATAGTTTAAAGACTGGGATGAAGAAGCAAACGAACTCTGGGTGTTTGCTAGTAGTGGATTTGGAAGAGAAAAGGTCATGGAGGTTTGTGACAGTGGAGTAAAACATGTGCTATACATTGGGGTCATTTGTGATAATGCAGCACGTTGTCCAGTGTTAAAACCAGTTGGTGTATTAACATTTCCTCCCATATTTCTAACAGGGTTGTTTATGTTCCTAGTTAGGCATACATATCTCTAATATCCAAATTGATTGCAGTATGGGCAAGGTCCCCTAGGTGGATTATTGTAATTCCTGAAAATATGTCCTTTTTGGTGACAACTATGACAAGTAATTCCTGTATTAGACCTATTATTCGAATTGTATCGATTATTTCTATTGTTATTTTGGTTTCCTAGATTATTTCTTTGCCTATAATCTCTAGCAATATATCCAGGTCGTCTACAATTATAACAACTTTGGTTGTTTCGATTATTATTATTATTATTACTATTATTATTCCTCCAGTTGTTGTTGGTATTAACTGAGTGTTGACTAATGTTTTGAGCACGTGGTGTAGTATTCGAGGTAATTAACAGCTGCTTAAATTCTTTTATTAGTTTATCATTATTTCGGTCAATAAGTTGTTGAATGTCAGGGGTAGCGGTGGAATTTTCGATAGCGTCATCATCCTTTTGATTCAGATATGCCTGCTTAACGAATACCTAGAAAGTGTACTATCCTTAGATAATACTGCTTCAATAGCTTGTGCTCAATCAATTGCTTCTTCCAAGTTATAGGGTGCAGTAGCAGCAATAGCTGTATGAAATTTTGGGTGAAGTTTTTGTAATAATTACTCAATTTTCTCATTTTCTGATGTATTGTAATTAGAGTCCAATTTAAGGTATAATTATTCAACATTGGTAGTGTAATCTTCAACTGACTGTCCAGGTCATTGTTTACATCGACTAAGTGCTCAACACCATTACGTTCTCTGATGAGTTGTACAGTAATATTTCAAAAAGTAATAGATGAAGGAGTAATGTTTATGTTGTCGATCAGTCAAATTATTCTAATATCACAAGTCTTTTTCATTCTTTGTTTTATTATACCAAGTAAGAGCCGATCCTTTCAAGAATGATGGAACTAAGGTGAGGCATCGTCTGTCAGAAATCCCATTCGCATCTCCAGCATTATTATATCATTTCAACCATTCTCGAAGGTCCTGGTCTCCTCCTTTAAAAGTTAGTAAGTCCACAAATTTTGCTTCCTGTTGTTCTCCAAATCTAACTGTTTTGAAGACAGTTTGCAATCCTTTCATCATGCGAAAGAAGTTTCGTTCGTCTTGATCATTCATGCTATTTTTATCAAATAGGTCCTCCTTCTCATTGTCATCAGACTTATGATCGCTTGAATCAGAACTAGAAGAAGATGACAGACTATCATAGTAAGACATAGAATGACGGCTCTTCTGTTTGCTAGTTCTCTTGTCCTTCAACTTTTATCTTTGGCTCAGTCTTGATCGGTTTTTGACCTAGAGGAACATGAGAAATTATCATTCTTTTGGTCAGAAGTTACATCTTTCTCGTCAGAGGATCCCGTATAGGTCAGCTTAGAGGATTTTTCAGTTCCTCTGCAAGAGCTAAAGGCAGAGTTATCAAAGCTCAAGGTTAGTTTATCAGGATCCTTTCCGCTTGAAGTAGTATTTGCAATGATAGTCTTATCAGGTAGATAACTTTCTTGAAGGGGCTGATCTTCTTTTGCTAACTCAAATACAGCACTATTTCTACGAGTTATTTAGAGTTTAGTCATTCTGGATAAGAAGAGTTACGACTTATAGTTAAGAGAGATATATCGAGATGATTAAGTAAATCGTCTTGGTATTTCTTTTGAAATGATTCAGTTTCATTTTGAGCTCAAATATAATATTCAATAGCTTGCTCAAAAGTTGGTATCAGTACTTGTTTATATCTCAAAGTTCTAAATGTTTGCTTATAATATATTTCTTATGCGCCAGTAGTTTCTACAGTAACTGCAGTTTGAAAGACTTTTAAACTTTTGCTAGTATATAATAGTGCTTCTAAGACTTTTTGTGCCCAATCAAAGAAATTGAGGAAAGATTGAGGGATCTCCTTTAGGAGGTGAGTTATAAGCAATGCAAGATGGATCGTTGGTTAAAGTATCACTAGTAGTTTTCCTAAAGTTACGCTCTGATCTATTTTGTATAGCTGAATGGTTTCATTGATAATTAATTAATTCTCTAAAGCTGTTCATGGAGTATTTTGCATGGGTTATTACTGTGCTAATTAGGAAAAAATGGTCCTGTCATCGTCGCCAAATGTTAATGTGTAATTCTTGCGAACTACAACTGTTAGACGGGGTATTCAAGTGGTTTATTCTTTTAAATTGAGCAGTAATCTTTCAACAGTTTACAAGCTTTTAACTTAGTCAGTTTACAAAAATATTTATACTATTTCGTCAAGCAGTAATTCAATAGATTGCCAATAATTTGTATTTGTAAAATAATGTGTTTATTTACGAGTAAAAGTAAAAGAAAAGAGATAAAAAAAAATAAGAAAATAAAATAAGAAAAGAAAAGAAATGAATTACTGAAACTAAATGTAACACGGTAGGCCAGTTGCCTCTAAACTACTAAAACTAACTTGTTGAATTCCTATCTGTCTGTTCTTTTTATATGAACTAAAAAGCTATCTATTTATATAAAATAAATTACATAAGGAAATATAACTAACATGTCTAATATATCAATTATGTCTAATATATTAACTATGTCTAATATGTCAGTTATGCCATATATGTCTGACATATCATATATATCACTTATGTCACATTTGTTGATCTTCTGCATCATATAAGCTGTGTCATATTTACCTGTTCACAGTAGTAAAAATCTTCATTATATATTTTTGTTGAAAAATTTGTTGATGGTAAAATAATGTTTCCTTTTTGAAAAGATAGAGCATTTATATTAGAAGGTAAATGAGCTGCTGTAAGAAATGGATTTAAATATATTTCTATAAGAAAGGATGATGTTGAAAGTAATCTAGTAAATAATTTTAAATATTTATTATATTGTTTAAGCCAATTTGCAGTAACACATAATTCTAGAGTAAGCCATGAGAAATTTCATTGTTATTATAATTTTCTGAATTAATTAAAAATATATTTCAGAGTATAATTTTAATACACACATATTTTTTGAAAATTCCATATCTCCTACCAAAGCATGATATTTTATATATTTGTTTGCATCTAGATTTTTACCAAGAGAATAATGTAAGAATATTAAGAGAAAAAAATCATCTTTGTGTAATTAGTATAACTTCAATTACATTAGTTATAGGATGAAGTTGTAAGCATGGATAATGCTATTTATTATTTTTACAACTTTCACATACACATACAGCACATGATAAACCTTCACCTTTTATATATACATTAACATTTGAAAAGTTTACTTTAAGTGGGTATGTATAGTTTTTATTATATGAAATCTATTTAGCTTTAGTAGGATACAGTAATTTTGCACAATATGCATAAGGTAAGCAAATATGTTGATATAAGATTATATTTTAAAAGTATGTATAAAGTTTACGTAAATGTTAAGATGATCTTTATAAGGATAATAAATTAATTTTAAGTTTGATAAGTTTTGGTTAATTTATGAAAGATGTAAATTAGAATTTGAATTATATTTGAATTATACAGTCAACTCTTGATATAGCGAACTCTTGATATAACGAATTTTTTGAACAAATATAATAAAAATACTCTT
>CAJVPQ010001690.1:0-16861 GCA_910591825.1 Funneliformis caledonium
CTAATGTAGCAGAGATTATTTTTTCTGAGGCATTAAGTTTTCGCAATTCTCTTCGAAGCCTACTAAGACGGGATGTGATGGTGACAAGGTTAGGGGCGTTATAGTTAAAGCATTGGCTATCGCCTTTACTTCTTTTTCACCAAGATTATCTTGAACAATACGCTAGGCTATACTTTCGATAGTTTCTCCGTCTGGGATGATGTTAGATACTTGGTATATATTAACTTCCCCTCCTTCTTTAGGGATTACTCGACTTCTACTTTGGCAAATTCTCTGATCGGAGATTAGTACAAATGCCTGCTCTCTTTGCTAAAATTATACCCTTTTTGAAAGCGCTGACGACCCTTGTCTCTTTTCAGTTTATCTGTCAAAAGCTCGAATAATGCTGGAGCGTGCTGGCTAAGTTTTTTATCACTCATATCTTTACTGAATTTGTGTTCTGCAACGTACTTTGTTACAATCGCAGACATGGCTATGTGAATATAAGTTGTGAAGTAACTACTAGATTATGCATGACCGTTAGGTTATTCTATATCTGATAAAGTTTAATTCGAAAAATAATTCTCCCTCCGAATAATTTAAATACACATTTTATTATAAAATTAAAAATGAAAGAGGGTTTTATATCCTAAAACACTTCCGCTTTAGCGTTTTTGACCATGGCTCGCTTTATTTGCACACATATCAAGAAGGATAACACTATTTGTGCAAATAGGTGCTGTGACTCTACTGGGTGTTATAGGCACTGGAAATTATATGAAAAAATCAGAAAAAAAACCCTGCCTTTTTAGTAGTTGTGGATACCATACTGATAATGATTCGAGGTATTGCTCCAGCCACTCTGCTAAGATTTATTCGCACAATTACCAGATGAGACAGAAACATAAGGCCAAGGGTCTTCAACCTGAAATTCTCGAAGCTCCAATTTCCAAGTTAGATGATGAGGATATGGGTGTTGACCTCTTTGGGAATTAGTGATTAGCTCAAAATTTAGAGCATTAGGAATCCCCTCTGAATTATCCGTCGGAAAGTAAGCAAAAAAAAATATTATTAGTTGATTATTATATAAAATTTTGGTAGAAACCTACATCTCAAAGTATATGACTATGTATCCTAACTGGAGTGATGCAAAGTTAGAGATATTTTTTTTAATAATACCTACCTGAAAAAGTGTAGTCTTCTTCATAATCTATTATATAAAAATTGGAAGAAGACTACACTTTTCTAAATATATATTCGGACATGGTATTAACACATATCAAATAAATTCTGAATATCTTCTGAAATTTGCGCATTATCAACTTTGCTAGAACTAGAAAGATTACCTAATAATAATTCATCAGGTGAGATCTTACTATATCCATATCGAGTATCTTTACCATTTTCCTAATAAATTTCTTTCCCTGTTTGGTATGAAGAAAACTTGGAGGCATCTTTGCTATCGAATAAACCAACTAAATAATAATATCTTTGACTCTTATTAATAGCCTTAAATTACAATCTATAAGTAGCGTAAAGGGATGCATTTAATAACTAAGTTTCGCTCGGATTGTTTTTAATCCTGTTTTTTTAGCACTGCGCGATGCATCTGTATTATCAAATATTCGAGCCATTTTAGGCACTAAACCCTGGAAATATGATGTCAATTTAGGAGAACTCATGTGCGTTTTGACTTCATCAGCTTTATATCGTGCTCTATTATCGATATCTTTAGCTGGTATGCAAATTCTTAATAATTCTAGGCAAATTTGATGCCTCTCAGCCCAGGTTGCAGTTGTAAGCCTATCTTCTCTATAATCTTTACGGGATATAGCCTCAGCGGCCATTTCATTATTAGTACTAGCTTCTCGTAATTACTTATAAGCCCTAAACTATTTCATGTGATTGTAATTCCCATACTTTGAGATAAAATTCTCAGTCAATGATTATGGCGAAATCTCATAACAATCCACAATATGATGCCAGTCTAAAGAGTGCATCTCTTCTAAAGTCTTCTTTGGTTTATTCTTTAATAATTCAGCAGTCTCATGATTGACAATAGTAGCATTAGATACATCCGCTATCTCCTCTGCTTTAATGGTAGAGAAACTCGCCTTCACTGTTTAGGATAACGACATCGTAGTATCTTCAGGTTTAGGAATGAGTCCTATGACAGAAATTACCATACCTACATTTCGGAGAAAATCAACCATCCTCCAACCAAATAAGTGCTGGGAACAGAATCTTTCTAACATATAGGCTATCCATAAACGAACAGTCAGTACATCCTTATTTCGGATGATAGAGTCTATATCTGGAAATACTCCTCTATTCTGAAGTTCTCGAGGGAGACATTCGCGTTTAGCATTTAACAACCACTGAAATAGCCCCTTTTCTGTAATGGGGATGTTAGATGATCTTTGTTCGATGTGGCATATATAATCTTTAATGCATCACATACAGAATAACATCTGATTTGTTCTGGCATTTGTTTCTATATAGCTATTGAAGAGGCAGAATGCTCGCTTAAACTTTAGATTAGTACATGAAATGCCTATTTTTAGAGTACTTGTATACGCAACTAGATCAACATTGCTCCATGATTCTTCTACGTTACTGAAATCATAAGCCTTTTCTACAGGATCAAATTTACCATGATATTCCTTGATCTGTAGTTCTGGAAAATCAGTCTTAAGAGCACGAACAATCCCTTGTACATCCTTTCTGAGGTGGCAAATAAGTGATGCACTTTTCTGACTCTCAAAAGGCAATAAAGACATCTGTTTGGCCCAATCCCAGAGTTCAGCTAATACTGTTTCTTTATTAGGGGCTAGGCGGAATGTTTTACCTTTCTAGAGTTGGAAAGTGTTGTGGATAATAGAGAATAGATTATCCTTACGAAGAGCTTTAATCCATTCGATATTAAGATTGGTGAGATCATTATCCATGACAATAATGCGTCTTGCGTCTTGAACCAATTTATATAACTTTTCTATCGATTGTCTGGCCAAATGACTCTGCGCCTGAGTAATTATAGACACTATTTCATCAAGCCATAAATCATATTGGCTCGGATGACATTTACAATTTTTATTACATTTGTATTTATTAACAATACGGTGTAAACTCTCTATTTAACATACTACCCTCTTGTGATCAGGTAGATTTATATTACCATCGATATTACAATATGATTTGAGATTGAGTCTTGTAGTAACAGCATTCAAGTAAGAGTAACGCGTGGATAATACTAGCAAATTCACGTCATCAGATATAGTAAGATGCTCTAGAACATATGTTTTTCCTGTCTCCCAAGGTGATCCTACATAGATATCGCCTTCATTGGGTAATGGTCTTACATATCTCTCCTCATATATTTCTGTCGCTATAAGGTTTTCATTATACTTAACCCAAAATGGCATTTTTACGAAGGTTTTAAGAAAACCTAAACCCTTTATCCTGTGAGAGGCGGGAGATAAATTTTTATTTTCTTTCTGAATTTTTTCTGCAATAGATAGGTCGCATTCAAATCTTCCCCGCTCTCATCACTATTTTGCCAAAAGCATTTTACGATGAACATCTCACTGTTAGTACATACATGACTGAACTACTGCTGATCTTTGTCATGTATGCGTTTACATTGTGAACATTCTAGTAAAGCTTTTCAGTTAAAATATACGAAGTTTTCTGAGTCCTTTTCTTCGATAGTCCAATCCCTAAGATAGTTAGAATGTCTCTGTAAAACAAGGTCTGCACATTTTTGTAATATATCATGACCTACAATTATTCTTAGTGGATTGTTATTTTTTCTATACTAAGTAATCAGGGTCTTACTTCAACCCCTAAATTAGTAGGTGGCTGAACTCTAGTATGATTAAGGTCATTCTACCCATTATCTAGTGAGAATTGAAGAATGCATTTCACATGACCTTTTTTTACTAAACCAATAAGGCGAAGATTGAAATTTTGACCTGGAAGTCCTCGATCAATATACTTGCCGAATTTTTCACCAGTTAAGGTATATACTAACTTTGTGAATGCTTTGAGTTCATGATAATCGACAAGGAGAGCCGGTGCATATAAAACGTGGTAGCTACACTTGTTAGAATCTGAAGACATAGCAATTACTAACTCATTGAGAATATTTTCCCAGCTATAGTCGAGAATTCGATACAAGACTCTTATGAAAGATAGGCAGATTCGAATGAATACTTTTTGCGTCTTAACTCCATTTGCTTTCATATTCTCCTATGTAGCATCTATATCAATCACAGCTCTTAAAGGTTTTTGACAGTTAATACATTCATGAATCCTGAATAAACCATATACTTCAGAAATGTCATCTGCGACGGAAAACTTTGGGATTCGATCATCTTGATCGATTTTGATAACCAATTTATCTTCCACTTTATCCCGGTCATAAGCATTATATAAGCTAGACCCTTTTTCATTCAGAAAGAGAAATGAATAGATTGGGAGATATTTCAATGACCCCTTTTCATCTGACATATCTCTAGGTGGTAATAGGAAAATTTCTCGAATGGCATGTAGCAAGTTCTTGAAAGAAAAATTATCATTAAACTTTTCCTGCCTTAAAGTATATGCCACATTAATCTTTCGCTCATTTACATTTGGTAGTTGAACCAATGGAGTCTTGATAGTGCTGGTTAAAGTGCAGGGAGTTTCTTCATTATCTGACTCATAATTAGACTCATAGTTATTATAATCATCTGACTCTAAGTCAGATCTATTATCAGTACAACTGCTTGAGTCACTTAAATATTCATCAGAGCTAGCACCGTCGTAGCGAGTGAAATTTCCAGTGCGATCAGTTTGGTCAGAAATAGTTGAGGTATACTTGTCGTTAGTTTGAAAATACTTATAGTATTTTATAAAATTCGGAAAAGTTTAATTTATTTTTTTCAGTGGATGCAAAAAGAAACGATAGTGAACTTATTAAACAAATCGAAAAAGAAAGGCAACAAGGTATACATCCAGAGGATAAGTTTTCTTCAGAATCATTATATAAAATATTGGAAGAAGACTTATCCTTTCTAGATATGTACCCGGATATGATATGAAGGCTTCTTCAGAATTATTATCAGTTATATAAAATATTGGGAAAAGCCTTCACTTTTCTAGATATGTATTCAGGTATAGTGAAGCCTTCTTTGGTGCAAATTCTATGCCTTGGAGGATGAAAAAGAGGTGATAGCGCATTTAGTGAGTAAAATGTAAATGAAATGCAACCAGATGTATCTGAAAAAATAAGTCTTCTTCGTAATCATTATATAAAATATTGGGAGAAGACTTATACTTTCTAGGTATGTACTTAGGTATGGCCAGCCCAATATTCCCATGAAAAATTGCCTTAGAAAAAGACCCAGTAAAATCTCTAATATTTCTCACATTGGAACGCGAAATTACTATACTAATGCTAGCAACTAATAGACAATTTCTGGCAATCAAATGGGTTAGCCATGATAATACATATCACGTCACTAATACTTTAACCAACTGATCATAAATATAACACCAGTTCTGGGATGTGAAATCAACATACTTATACTGGCAATAAATAGGCAATAATTGGATCATAATATGCATACTTTTTGGTAATCAAATAGGCCGGCCATGGTAATGCATATCATACCTCTGAACTGGTAAACTAATAGAATTAACTGAATTTGCTGTATTATATGACAAAGGATGTTTAGTGCCGTAACAGGATCACGTGACTAGCGCAGTAAGGTGCAGTCAAAATTCGCTCTATAATCTCGACTCTTAGAGCATAAGAATTCGACATCTAAGCTAGTATAGAAGTGGCATAAAACTGGCAAACTAATAGAATTACTCTAGTTTCTTACCAATTCCATAACAGTTCCAGGAGAGTTTCGGGCACTACCAGGTTACTACCATGACACCTAGCTGGATTCTCAAATCATATACTCAAAAGATCAGTCAAAATTACAGTATAGTGTCAGCCGAAATTAATCATAAATTTACTGCGCCATCTGAAGTGATATTTTTTTAGCATTTTGACAGTTAACAAAATAGGTGCAAAAGGTAAGCATCTTAGTATAGAACTAAGCACTCAAACAGGTACAGAAGATCAGTATCTTCAATGTATAACTTAAATTGCAAACGGGATAGAAATAGGAAGAAAATAGAGGTAATTAGGTTAAAGCGTGGGTGGTATTTAGATTAAAGTGTGATAATAAAATCATACATAAGATAAAAATACAAATATCAAGAAAGGTTTAAATATATAGCTAGAATATAAACAGAGATAACATCAAAATAAAGAGGGTAGATTAAAGAGTGGTAGCTAGATTATGTATTCAGATTAAAACGTGGTAATCAGATTATAGCTATTAGATTATAGAGTAATATTTAGATTATAACATGATATTTAGATTATAGCGTGATGTTTAGATTATAACATGATATTTAGATTATAGCATGGTATTTAGATTATAGTGTGGTAACATAACCTAGTCTAAGTGGGATACCACACTTTAATATAATTATATTAAAGTATGGTATCCCACTATATTCCTAATTTAATATTTTATATTGTATTAATAAATTAATACTTTTAGTAAATTTTTTTACTAAACAATCTAAAGAATAATTAAATATTTAATAAAATGTTACTAATTTTACTTATTTTACACTAAATTTTTTATTATATAATACTGAATATTTTATTATATAATACTGAATATTTTATTATAATTATAGAATTTTTTTTTATTATTTGATGAGTATTATATCAAATTTATTATAGTAATTATAATAAAATTAATTGTAAAAAATGTATTAATAATAAAATTGTTATAGATACAAATGGAGTTGTAACTAATTGATATTTATTTGTAAATAGTTACATTGTTATCTTTAGTTATAGATTTAATGTTTTAAACTTAAATAAAAATTTTATTTATTAAATACATTCTTTTTTATTAAAGATATTATAAATAATATTCTAAAAAAAATAAATTATCCAAGTATTTTTATTAGTTTAATTATTATTTTTTTTTAATGATATTATTATTATAATAGATTTTAAAAAATAAAGATTTCTTTTAAAAATTTGTTTACTAATAATTTATCAAAATTTAATTTAATATTTTTTATTATAAATAATTTTTACTTTTTAAGATCATAATAATAATTATAATAATAAATAAATTTTTAGATTACTATTGTAAAAAAAAATAATTGTAATTCAACAAATTTTTATTTTATAAATTATTTATATTGTTTAAATAAACCATTAAAAATTCTCCCCAAATTTATTGTATCGAAAAATCATCACCTCAAATCTTGATTCGATAATATGACAAAAATACATAGTATTTACGTGATATGCCCCAAAGCGATGTTTTTAATACCTGAGTATCTATGTATCTATACAACATGATTGAATATTAATGTAATGGAATTTCAAAATAAATCAGTATAAAATACTACAAAAAAAGAAATGGCTATTTGATAATCACAAATAAATACATTCGCAAAGACGATTACACGTGTATGACGAGTCAAGTCAGGCCACTTGTTTAATATCAGGTCATTTCACAACTAGTTTGTGTTTGGTAAAAATTGTGTCGTTCATTTTTTGTTTTTATAAATAACAAACACACGTGATTCTCATGTGAACGTGAACGACACAATGACTCATGAACTACTACAATTAACACATAATCGATAAACTTGAATAATTCATTTTTGTGGCTTCATTTTTCGGCAGAACTAGTATCAAAACTTTCTATTATTAACTTTGTTTCTGAGCAAATAAGAGAAGAAAGATTATCAGATTTTTATACATCAAAAAAAAAAAATTTTTTTTTTTTATTCCAGAAAAGAAAGAATTGATAAATGAACTTGTAACACATAACATCGAGATTTCTATCAAAGAACAGATAAAGTAATCTGAAAAAAAAATTTACTTTTCGGAAGTAAAAAAATAGATATTGTTGAATCTGATAAGCTTGAATAGGAAAGGTGGCTTTGAAATATTATAGGAATTATTCGGAATAAACAATATCGGATCTGATAAATTTTATATTGTTTTAGTATGTGGTTGTAAAAAAAAAAAAATTAGTGCATATTGTGTATGAAGATCGAATCTGATAAAATTTAAAGTAACCCATAAAAAAAAAAAAAATAATAATCAAATAAAAAAAATATATATAAGTGTCCTGTTTTTTTTTTTCTCGTTACCAAAAAAAAAAAAAAAAAAAATACATATACATATATAATTTTTTTTCCTTTTTTTGACGTCCTTTTTTCTTTATAAAAAATTCAAATCTGCTATGAAAACATTACATCTTTTAGTAACATCTCTAAATAAACAAATAATACCTACGAGATTATTTGCATCAATATTTATCACATATATTTTAATAGTAATCTTAATAATATTAATGAAAATGGAGAAACCAATTCGTCGTTTCGGTTCAAAAATACTCAATGTGATTAGCTCGGTAATACCATCACCTCGTTCGGTTCCCCCATCTACTTTATCAAATGAAGATAAATTGTCGACTCCTAAAACGGAAATATCGAATGCTCCAGCAGTTAGCGAATTTCCTGACGCAAAGACGGCGGCACTTTTACAAACAGTCCCTTCAAAACATGAACTAATAACTTTTGATGAATTACAACGATCGGAAAGTCAAAACGATGAAGAGGATCCATGTTTAAATTGTTTGGATCCTTGTGCTTCACATGCTAGTTATCCATCTTACTTAAAAATTGATTACGAATCACCTTTAGATAATACGGTTAAACCATATATCAAGCATGTTTTAATATCAACAGGAAAAGGAGATTGGGAAACAAATATTGAAGATGAATGTGGTAGTTTAGCGTCTAGCTTTCATAAGGTTATAAATAATGTCAAACTCAACGAGAAGAAAAGTAAAAGTGGGTTACAACTACATACGGAAGAACATGAAAATACGGATCATACGAGAATAATAATAACGAATTCTTCAAGACGAAATACGGAAAATGACTGTATATTTTCAAAGGGCAATGATGTATTAATATTTCCTGACAACATACTGATCAAAAACGTTACAACCAAACAAGCTGCGAATTTTTATAAAGCATTCTTATCGAAAGACGATGTTTATCTTGATAATAATTTCCCAATCGAAAAGGTGCCTTATAGAGCGGTTATTGTGATTTGTTCACATCGAAAAAGGGATAAAAGATGTGGGGTCACCGGTCCTTTATTAAAGAATGAATTTGATAAAGTCCTAAAAGAAAAAGGATTAGACCCCGAGTCACGTTACAACGATGGTGTTGGTGTCTTTTTAAGCAGCCACACCGGAGGTATGTAATGATTCACAACATAAGGTTTCTTGTTTTATGGATCGATTGGCTAAATATTTTTTTTGTTTGTTTGTTTAGGACATCGATTTGCGGGTAATGTTATTGTTTATAAAGAAGGACAGGGAATTTGGTATGGACGAGTTATACCATGCCACGCCAAAAGTATAATAGAACATACTATAATTGAAGGGAAAGTAATCAAAGATTTGTATAGAGGTTCTATGAATGGTAGTTTTGCTCCGAGTTGTGGTGGGAGAAAATTTGATTGGTAATTACATTGTGACGATTTACGAAAATCATTATTTTCCTAATTTAGTAATCATAATGAACATTTTAAACCTCTTTTTTTTTTATATTTATAGAATTGTAAAATTAATTTTTTCATTTTCTTTGCTGTGCAAATCCAAACCCTTAAAAGTATTATTTTTTTTAATTTTAAAACGAGATACCTTTTGTATATACTAAACTTAGGAGACGCTATCATGCACGATTTACGTGTCTAATTTTTTAGAATGTCTACGCTTTTTTTCTTTCTTTTCTCATTATCACGCATTCATCAAAATAACTTCGAAGCATTAAAATAATAAAAATATGCAATTATTAATCTATTCGATGATTACAAATCGATTAGTTTGGTAGTGAAATGTCCTAATCTATTGATTGAACTTCAATAAGAAGACGGGAATCAGCGGGAGAATTATTAAATGAACTTCCGCCTAAAGAATCGATTGATGTCTTGAAATGCATACTTATAAAGGCATGAAAAAACCCAAACATAAGAAACATTCCGAAAATAGAAGGCAGATGACACCATGTGATTCCACATTCCCGCATGTCGAATAATAATATCACCATAACAGGTTAATAAATGCCTTATCATGTGCGGATTTGACCAGTACAATAGCTCCAATGAACTTTATCACCAAGGTTCCTATTGGACCGGGTTACATAACATCTCATATGACCTCCGCAACAATAAATTGAACGATTAGGAATAATGAATTTTATTTTGTAAAACCAAATGATCAACATGAAATAAGTTCAAGATTCCTTTCAAAGAATCACCGAACAATCTTAACTCCAAACAACATGCATCAACCTGATCTTGTGGCACCGGGATAGTAGTTACTTCTACCATCCAATTTTCCTTTGGATCATACGGCGTTAATTTGGACACTTCAAGTTGAACGTCTAACTATAAAATCTTGTGATTAATCAAAGTTAATAGGAACCAGAAAGGAATATGGAATAGGTTACATGCCTTGAAGATTTGTGTGATGCTTATTTTTAGCGCATCACGAAACGTAAATACAATTCCTTTTTTGGCAAATTCGAATTCGTACCTAATCGGAACGTATGGTTTTTTTTTAATATTTTTTTTTTTTTTAATCAAAAGTAGTTGAAAAACTTTAACCAACCTATATCCGAGCACATTCATAAATTTAAGTGCATCCCCGGTGGAGATCTTCGAATATAACACCGGTCGGACTGTTACGGTTCTACCCGTTCTTGTTTCTGGAAGTCCGAGTTGACATAATATCCTGGCGATTAAAAAGTTAACGAAAAGGTGATTGAAATATAGGCGGAATGGCATGAGTCAATGTGAAAAAATATATACCATTGTCGTTTGGTTAAATCGTTTTCTTCAATTGGTGACTTTAACCTTAATAATATATCTTCGTTTCGTGTAGGTCCTTCCGGAGTTTGTACTATAATTTTGTTTTAAAAATCGTGAGCTTAAAATTTTATGGTTTAAAAACTTTACAATTAAGTTTTATTTAACTTGTTGGTACAAAGCCAATTTCGTGTTCAAAAATTGGTATAGGATGAGTCCCGCATATTCCTATTAATCTGTCTAGTAATTTCTCTTTTAAATTATTACTAATATGACCATGTAAACTACACTCAAATAAAATCTTTTCCATGTGGTTCAAACAAAGTTGATTGTTCAAAAGAAAAAGAAAGTAATGAACTTAAATTTTACCTGATCAATGACTGCGGATAAAAATGGTGGTGTTACGATGTTGATTAATCAGGTTAGAAAATTTTTCCCGATTCAGAAAAAAAAAAAATTTCCGCTCTCACCAATATGTCGACAAAAGATGATTCCACTACTCAACAAGAGAATCAAACTTCAAATATTACGGTGTCTTCAAAACCTTTCATTTCTTCAACTTTAGCGTCCCAACGTACTCAGTCTTGGTCAACAGCTTCTTCGTCAGGTGAGGAACACCAACAGTATGAAGAACTTATACCTCCTGATAACTTTACCATGGTATCAACTTGGGTTTATAGAAGTAGTTTTCCCAAAAAAAAGAACTATGCTTTCTTGAAGAAACTTGGGCTGAAAAGTATTCTGTACGAATAAAAGAATTCTCAACTGGAATCTTCGATATTTTAATTTTTTTGCGTATTACTGCAAATGAATTATCGATTCAATTGAATCGTTATTTTTGTGTCCCCTAATAAAGAACGTTGATCCTCGAAGAGTATCCTGAACAAAATATGAAGTTCTTGGAAGCGAATGACATAAAATTTTTTCAATTTGGAATAGCTGGTAACAAGGTAACGTGAATGAATCATCTCCCATTCTATATACGCATAAAATCAAATTAACCTTTCTTGTTCTTATTATTAGGAACCTTTTGTTCAAAGTACGCATTGATGATTTCTTTAGATTGTAATTTATTTCTTATTTGACGAAATTATAAATAAAAATTTTTTGTAATGATACTTTTATCAGTACCCGAAGACAAAATATGCGCCGCGTTGGCCGTAATTCTAGGTAATGTAATGAAAGTTTAGAAAATGTATTTATTATTTATTTTTCATTCTAACATACTTTGACATTTCTTTCCCAGATCAACGTAATCATCCTATCTTGATTCACTGTAATAAGGGCAAGGTAAATTACTTTAATATTTTAGCTTTCGGTACTTTGCTTCTAACATTCTCAACTTAATATATTTGCTTTTACTTTAAAAGCATCGGACAGGATGTTTGATTGGATGTCTTCGCAAGCTTCAGAGATGGACCCATACTTCGATTTTTGAAGAATATCGACGTTTTTCGCACCCAAAGTCGCGTTCAATGGATCAGCAGTTTATTGAATTATTTGATGTATCTCAAGTATGGAAACTCGTTGACAAAAGACATGTTCCAAATTGGGAAGTTTTAGGTAATTAAAGTTAATTAATTTATAAATATCTTTTTTTTTTTAAAAAAAAAAAATAAATTAAACGATATTTAATGTATTTGTAGGTTATCCTTGGTGAATCAAATCTTCAAGTATTACAAAAGTGATTTATAAAGCATATTTACATATTTAGAACTTCTATATATAGCTTACGCTATTAATTTGATAATGTCAGATTTTTGTAAATTTGATTTATAACAATTATAGTTCTATTTAAAAAATTTTTTAAAGCATTTTATTTAATTCATGACTTATTAAAAACAATTGAAAATCATGAAAATCAGAAATTATATTCAAAAATATATTAAAACTTATTTTTTATATGATAATAAATTCAATTATTAGTATATTTTATGCTAACGTTTTTTTCTTCTTTTAGTTAAAAATCTTCTCTGAATCATGCTTGATTCTAGCATTATATCATCATTTCAAATGCAATGAAAATGAAAATTTAATAATAATTTGTAGTATATGGTTAGCTGCATGCTTTAAAATAGTTGTATAAAACCTAATCAAATATAATTTATGATATAAAAATCAAAGCAAGAGTTACTAAAGAATATATAATAGAAAATAAAGAATGTATAAAAGTTGAAAGGGTGATATTGTTTGCAGTCATCTACAGTTAAAAGTGATAAAAACTCAAAATAAATAATAAAAATAATTTTTTTTATTATTGTTGATTTTTGGTTTTTTATTTTTCTTTATTTTATATTTATTATTTTTGGTTTTTTTTTTAATACTAGTGTGAGAATTTTTTTATTTTTCTTTATTTTTATTTTTTTAGATTTTGGAAATTAATCAATAAGTTGATTTCTGTAATTGAATTTATTAGTTAAATTTCAAAAAAAGTAGAAAATCATAAACTTCTACATATTAGATTAAGCAAAATGGTAATAAATTTTTCAGTATTTTTTCACTTATAAATATTTTATATTAATACTATAAATAAAAACGTGTTATATAAAATTTATTTTATTTTTAAATTTATTACACTAGTTGAAACAAAAAATCAGCAATCAAAAAAAATCAGCCAACTATCGTCACAGTTTCAGCCGGCATTAAAAATCGGTTAAAAATCGGGCAAAATTCAATAACCGTTTTGTGATCAATTGTCCTACATAAAAATCGAATAAGAATCGGCGTTATATTATTTTTGGTTGATTGTTAACTA
Organism: Funneliformis caledonium; assembly: GCA_910591825.1. Classification (NCBI taxonomy): domain Eukaryota; kingdom Fungi; phylum Glomeromycota; class Glomeromycetes; order Glomerales; family Glomeraceae; genus Funneliformis; species Funneliformis caledonium. The sequence continues at coordinate 13,698 of CAJVPQ010001690.1, forward strand.
ATTATCAAATCAACTAGTCGATTATTGGTTGATTGTAATAAACAAAAAAAAACCATTTTATTCGTAATATCAAATTGCTAATCAATTTCTAAATTAATAAAATTCAACTAAATAAATTTTTTGTAGCTAAATCAGAAACTAATTGTCATTATTTAACGAATATGATATTTTCTTCCAATCGGATTAATAGCCAAATATTGAACGGCAGTTCGACGATTCGAAGTTTTATATTTTACTGGAACAAATCTGCAAAGAATATTATGTACCGGTATTATGCAATCGTGACTTTCAGGATAAAAGTCATTATGTCACAATTCGACGTTACAGGTCTTGTTATCATCATCAATACTAAAATAATATCTCATTTTTGCTGAATCTGCATAGCGGTATCATCAAACATATGCTAGGTAATGTTCTGATGCTCCACTTGGCAAATCAACTGTGTATGTGAAAAAGTACTATATTTGCCCGGAATAACAGTCGATACCATTATTCATCATAAATTTTGCTAATATATAAGAACTTTTTTCATGTCGCGAGGATATTACTGAACCAAAGAACTCAGAGCCAATTCGACACCTTCCAAATTGATTCATTTTAATTCGAATTATTATAGCATCTAGTGAACCTTCTCCAAACGGCTTCCAGAATTTGAGTGATTCATAAGTCGCCATGTAATATTCAACCATCAAATTAAGCATTGAACTTGAAAAAGTAATGTTTTTGGAAGAAGGATTCAACATTTCGCCTAGAAATGGTTCACTTCCAGTAATAGTTGATTCTTGGATATTTATATAATTAAGCCGAAATCGATGCATATCGTCTGAAGAGAATTCTGTTTCTGAAAGGAAACTAACAGATTCCCTATTTTTCAATATTTTAAGCCCTTTCGTCTGCATTTCAGAATTTACAATCTTACTGATTTTATTGTTAAGCATCAGTCGACGCATTATTTCAGTTTCAATTTGCCGATGGCTATTTAGCAAAGAACCTAATAAAATAAATAAAATCACCAATATATAAAATACTATACATATTAGATAATCATTGATTGTAAACTTTAATTCAGCTTTACCTAACACTCCGTTCATGCGTTCAAAGGAAAAACACCAAAATGCAAAAGAGGGCCATAATCATAAGAATATTCGCATAAATGTAGCGAAAGGTGGAGATTTGGAGTTACCTTATCTCAACCATAATTTAATTCAATTAACTTTACGATTTTGATCAGCCTACTATGGGCTTCTCTCATTAGGTCAATCTCTATAATTCGTCCCATTAAAATCGTATAAACACTTACAAAATGCGTAAGAATTTTACGGTCATCGGCTGGAAGATGGTCCCAAAGTACAGCGGTTGCGTAAATTGTAAAGAAGGACCGCTATTGATCTGCAGTGAAATTTGTAAATCCTTCACCGCAATCAATTTTACTCGAGATTCGACCCAAATCGGATGGGACATGAAACTCTTTCATCTTTTCTTGAATTTTGTTAAGGACTGTTGGGGTTAATATCTCTTCATCGACCCAAATTCGTTTCACTATCTATTTAGCAATATCTAGGAACAGGCAATGCATCAGATCAACAATCAAGAACTGAATTGAATCAAAATATGGCAGTCGAAATAATTCAGACCATCTGACATCCATTTTCTTTACATGATTTTTTCTTGATGTATCTGAACTGCAACGCCTCCATTCTAGAGCGTTCTGACGATATTCAGTCGAATCTTGAGCAACAAACCAGGCGTTCATATCTTCTATACCTGCAAAATTATGTTTTTTATTCTCATAATTTGCATGCTTCTCGTACTAATGGCATAAGACAAGTGCTGAAACATAGCCACATATCTTTCTCGCAGCTGGAATATCACATGAAATTAATATTAATGCAGCCTGAATATCTCTTCCCTCTGGAAATTCAAAGGTACGATTTAAAGATATTCTGGTCCAGAATGTCTCTAATTCGTCAACAATCGGCATAAGGTAATGATTTATCTTATGCAAATTAACTTCATGTGGTCCTGGTAATAAATCGAGGATCAACATATTTTCACGTCTAAATCGAATACTTCTTGGTAGATTGCATATTGCGATATATATTACACCAGTATTGTAGGTTGTTCCCTCATAGAACTGAAACCAATTAAGGTTTATCATTAGCCCAAGGTGCGAATCTGCCACTTCAGGTCAAAAAAATTTGGGCGAATTTTCAGCTTTTGTTTCTTTTAATGTTTTCCATAATTGTTCATCGTATATATCTATCAATATATTATTGTTAAAAATCGTTCTACTCGTCTAATGCTGAAGTGACCTTTTAAAGTCAGGTCGGCGATATAAGACCGCCAATTGTTATCGGATTGGAGCAAACAGATAGATTAAATTTGGCCAATTTGTGATTTTTCCATTCACTAATCTCATTTGGGTAGATAATAGCGTTTCGTATAAACGTCCCTTACAAAGTGTTGAATTTGAGTACTCAAAATATCAGCATTTCATAATTGCCAGAATGCCATCTTGGTGAAATTCAGTTATGTCATTTTTTCGATATAATTTGTGACAATTTGAACATGACACGAAATGACAAAAATTATCTTGTAAACCAACAAGTGACTTCTTCGTTAAATAAAGTGAATTAGGGAAAGAATCAAAACCATTACCACTGATTTCTTTTAATACAAGTTTCATAAATTTTATGAGCGATTCTGTGACAGTCTCTGACAAATTGAATCTTGTACGAAAGCTCATTATCCATATTAAGATCCATGAGAATTGATCATTATTTGTTGCTGTTTCTTAAAATGGAGTAAATGATGGACATTAATAGTCCTCACTTATCGGCTAGATTCTCATCATCTAGCGCTATATTATCATCTGATGAAATTCGACTCACATTTGCATCTGAATTCTCAAAAAGGTTATCATCATTAGATCTACTGATAATCGGAACACGATTTGTGTTTCTTATATGTTTCGAGATAAAATAAGCTCAATATTTACGTCAGGATTTGCCGATTCTTATTTTATTCATTTTCATTTTCTTGTTGTCTAGATGGCAGCCCAGTTGTATTATCTGATGGCTTTGTGGCAAATAATCCATTTCTTGGATTGAATCTTCTTGAGTATCGGATAGGGATAGGTTGCCTGGCATTGGATCTTTTTCGGC
>CAJVPQ010001691.1:0-16849 GCA_910591825.1 Funneliformis caledonium
GTTTGAATTAACATTTATTTGGTAAATTAAAAAAAATTTATCATTTTGTGCATTCTCAAATCAAGTTTCGAGCCTGCTGAAGAACTAAAAAAAAGAAAAATGATTGTTAATCAACAACTAAGCGAAAGAATGAAATGAAGCAAAGAAAACAAAACGAATGAACTTATCACTTTGGATCCAGCCAAAAAGCCCAAAGATCTAAAAAAAAAGAAAATGGTTGCTAATCAGTAACTAAGCGAAAGAATAAAAATGAAGCAAAGAAGAAAATGAAACGAACAAACTTACCGCCTTGGATCCAGCCAAAGAGCCCAAAGATCTAAAAAAAAAAGAAAATGGTTGTTAATCAACAACTAAGCGAAAGAATAAAAATGAAGCAAAGAAACGAAATGAACGAACTTACCACCTTGGATCCAGCCAAAGAACCCAAAATCTAAAAAAAAAAAGAAATTGGTTGTTAATCACAATCAAGCGAAAGAATAAAATGAAGCAAAGAAGAAAATAAAATGAACGAACTTATCTCCTTGGATCCAGCCGAAGAGCCCAAAGATCTAAAAAAAAAAGAAAATGATTGTTAATCAACAACCAAGTGAAAGAATAAAAATGAAGCAAAGAAATGAAATAAACGAACTTACCGCCTTGGATCTAGCCGAAGAGCCCAAAATCTAAAAAAAAAAGAAATTGGTTGTTAATCACAACCAAGCGAAAGAATAAAACGAAGCAAAGAAGAAAATGAAATGAACGAACTTATCACCTTGGATCCAGCCAAAGAGCCCAAAGATCTAAAAAAAAAAAAAAGAAATTGGTTGTTAATCAACAACCAAGTGAAAGAATAAAAATAAAAGAAGAAACGAAACGAACTTACCGCCTTAGATCCAGCCGAAGAGTTCAAAATCTAAAAAAAAAAAAAAAGAAATTGGTTGTTAATCACAACCAAGCGAAAGAATAAAAACAAAGCAAAGAAATGAAACAAATGAACTTACTGCTTTGGATCCAGCCGAAGAGCCTAAAGGATCTAAAAAAAAAAATTGGTTGTTAAATAACCAAGCGGCAAAACAATAAAATGGAGACATTTAAATAATGAATTATAGATGTAAGAAAATAATAGCAGAATTATAGATGAGGGATGAAACCCCTTAATAACAGTCAAAACTTAGATGAAACTATATTAAAATCATAATAAAGGATACGACGAAACCCATTCGATATGACAAAAGCTGAAACTGTCGAAACTATATTAAACACATAGAAAAGGGTATGACGAAATTATTTTGAGGAGGTTTCAACAGGCATCTATAAGCGAAATGGTTAAGAAAAAATACATGCGAACCTATAAAGTATAAAATAAACTTAATCATTGAGTCAACAACTCAACAAAATATCTATTTTTTAAACCTATTTATAGAATTTTCAATAATAAAACTTTAAAGTTGAAGTTTTCGTTTTCGTACTATGACTAGGAAACGGCTCGCCGTTATTAAGTCTGGAGCTAGGATCTTAACTAATAAAAAACGATGAATGGTGTATCATATGATTATCCTAAATTTTAATTAAAATTAATCCCGACTTTCCGTGATGCAAAAAATACTTATGGGAAACTCCAGAATAAGATGCCGATTATTATCTGATCAAAGGTGTGACTGACAGACAAAGTGTCACCTCGTTATACTTCAGAAAATTGGATTTTAATTTGAAACAATAAGATTTGATTACTTAATTGTCTAATTACCAATTTGTTAATATTAAATTTTAAATGTTAATTGTTCTTACTTTAATTGTTCTTTTATTATTTAGATTTTATAATGTAAAAGGGTAGGATTTTAATCATGTAAATGGAAGAATATTGTACTTAATATTTTAGTTAATAAAGATTTAATTTTACGAAGACTCTGTTTTTCAATTTCTATAGAGTTATATTCATAATAAAGTATTCATAATAAAGATTAAATAAAATTGCTTAAGATTTCTGCATTTAAATTCACTATACAATGAAAAAACGAAGTACTAACCTTGAGACACTTCAAAAGAGAAACAGCCAAAAGAACGAGATGGATGAACAGCGCGATGCACGTTTAGAACGTGATCGCGAAAGAAAACGCAGAAAAAAAGCCAATAAAACTGAGGAAGAGTATAATGCGTGACTTGCAAATGATCATGAACGTAGAGCACAAAGAAATTCAACAGAGACATCTGAGAAACGTAGGAACTGTCTTGACCGTGAAAGTGAGCAAAAACGTGATGTGCGACTTCAAAGACGTCAAGAAACAGCTGAAGAACGTCAAGAAAGAGTGGAAGAAACCAATGTTAGACCAAAAGCAGCACAAATGATTAGTGAAGATGAACATCAGATGTTGCAAAACTTTCGTAAAAAAATGGATAATATTCGATACTCATCATGTCTCATATGTAATGAGCGAATCCCATCAATGTCTCTCGTAATGGGAAAGTGTCGGCAATGTTACATGGAAAAGACAGTACCTAATAAATTTTCTGCGAAAAATAATATGGACCCAGGTGACGTTTCCGATGAACTTAAAGGGCTAATGGAAGTCAAAGAAATGCTCATAGCGTAAGTGTTTACTGTTATGACAGTATATCAACTCCGTGGAGGACAAACTGAGTATAAGGGGAATATCATTAACTTTCCTCAGGACATTCAAGGATTCACAAATCGGCTTCCACGGAATACATCATCTCTAGATGTACTTGTGATACGTCAGGAATCAGCAAATGATTCAATAGTTTTCAGAGACTTTATTGTACGTCAGGGTAAAGTTAGTAATGCTTTGGTGTGGCTAAAAGCAAACAACTGTTACTACAAAGACATAATTATCAATCAAGAAATACTCCAATCTTTATCCGAAAATGATTCTATCGCCAAAATGCTTCTGCAGCTACAGAACGAACGATTAATAAACGAGATTTCAGCAGACGAAGAAAATGGAGATGATGGAATAGTACGTTCGTTTGTGCCTTCAAATATTCCAAGACCAAGAGAAGACGTCGCTATTAATGACACACTTAATCGCATGCAAAGTAATAATACAACTTTACTATGACCAGAGATCAATAGCTTTCCTATCAACGAGTTTCAGACGCCCGATTATATAGCGAGAGCATTCCCAACACTTTATCCATATGGACAGGGTGATCTTCATTCTGAACGGCCTCAGGACATAAAACCAGCGGAATATTTTAAGCACTTGATGTGGTATAAAGATGGTTGATTCGTGAGACATCTATGTTGGAGGTATTTCACGTTAAACTCTACGATGAGATGGAAGGCGCTACAAGAAGGTTCTATTTTCGTAAGACAGAATTTAAGTGATAGACCTATCGATGTCACGGATATACAGGAAATGATTGCTGAAGGCGACAAAAACCTGGCTGATAAAATCATGAGATACGGCGAAGGGTTATGTGATACACGGCAGTTCTGAATGGCTCGAAGTTCTGAATTATCAGACTTTGTTAAGCAAATAGGCCATCAAGGTCTAATTTTTTTTATATTCAGCGCTGCAGATTTTTATTGACCAGAACTTTACAAGTTAATGTCAGACGAAGAAAATTCGGGAGAAGAGTCCGATTTGGCAAAACAGCGTTAACAGAATCTTATCAATAATCTACATATAGCCGCTTGGTTTTTTAATAAATGGTTTAATAGTTTCTTCCAAGATGTGCTGATTCAACAATGGGACCTTGAAGATTATTGATACCATTTTGAATGGCAACATAGGGGAAGTGTACACATACACGGGATAGGCAAGATTAAAAAGGCTCCCGTTATTAATTGGAACGAAATAAAGTTGAACAAAAATGAAATGAATAACGTAATTCAATATATTGATTCAATGGTCACCACAATTAACCCGAATATGAACGCAGACATACCTGAACGACATCCCTGTCAAAAAGCCAGAGAAGAAATCAATGATGGTTCTTAGGATTACATTGAACTAATTAACAAGCTACAATGTCATACACGTTGCAGTCCATCATATTGCATTCGGGTCAATCGATCATCAAGACCAACTATGCCAGTTCAGATATTCAAAGGACCATTTAGATCATACATTAATACGAGAAGATGATAAAGGACAGCTGGAACTCTTAACTACGCATAATGATCTACTTATTAATCCTCATAATAGATTACAATTGCAGGGTTGGCAGGCGAATGTCGATCTAAAACCAATTCTCAGCATACACGCAGCTTTGCAATATATAGCAAAGTATACAAGCAAAGGAGAACCTAGATCAATGGCTTTTTCAGAGATTTTCAATCAGATTCTTAATGATAATCCCGACGACACTTCACTTATATCAATACAGAAACTGCTACTGAGTAGTGTTGCAGAACGGGACATATCGGCTCAAGAAACATGCCACCTTCTGCTAGGTATTCTGTTATATCATTCTAGCTGTACATTTATTTCTTTAAATGTCAACAATAAATCGGCGAGGTGGGTTCAGGGCTCAGGAAGTGGAGACAACAGAAAGGAAGGGAGGACTACACAATCGGTTTTACAACGATACTGGAATAGAACTGAAAATTTTGAAGAATTTTCGTTATTCAAATTGCATTTAACACATAAATTGGTTAAAGGGAATTGGGTAATATGCAAAACTAAAAATATTGTTCGCATATGGCCACGACCATCAGCTCTTCGTAACGGAGACGAATGGAAAGAGTACTGTCAGGTAAAGGTTATCCTTCATGTAAAGCACAGAAGCCTTCAACAATTAAGAGAATCTGACAGTGTGTCTTGGTCATCAATTTATTATCAATATCTTGATATAATTAATAATGATCCGGTTGACTTGCTTGGACTGCCTATTAATAATGAAGAAGAGATTCCGGACGAAGAAAGCCAAGACGAAGTGCTTGAAAATGATGAGGAAGAGGAATTTAGGTATGATTGGATGCGTCTTGCCGAAATGGGACCAAACGTAAATATAGTATCTTCATCTGATCTAGGTTCTTGAGATATGGATAGGAATCACGATTGGGTTAATGACACCCAACAACGGTATTCTTCCGATGACATCAAAAAGTGCGCGACTTCGTCAATGAAGCTTCAACTGATGCTATAGACGATCTAGAAAAAGATGATTCTGTCGATTATGAGAATCTAAACGAAAAGCAAAAAACTATCTTCAATAGAATAGAATCACATTATAGTAGCATACTCACAGGTAATTCAGTTGAACTATTAAGGATAATAATTATGGGTACGGCAGGCACAGGAAAATCATATCTCATCAGGGCAATATGAAAGAGGCTAAGTATAATGAAAAGCAGTGGATCTAAAGTACCAGTGAAGGTAATCGCACCTACAGGAGTCGCTTCTTTTAATATTAATGGTTCGACAATACATTCAACACTGTCAATACCAATTATCAATAAAAAAAGCTCAGATTTAGACGATAAAAGGCTTAAGCAATTACAAGAAAGATTAAAGATGTAATTTACCTTATTATTGATGAAAAAAGCATAGTAGGAAGGAGAATGCTTGGTTTAATCGACAAAAGATTAAGAGAAGCTTTTCCTGAAAATAATAACGAACCTTTCGGTGGACGGTCCATCATCTTGTTTGAAGATTTTGGACAGCTTTCACCAGTGATGAACCCTCCTATGTATGCCAAAGACGTTTTGCACGATACAACTTCTAACGATGATACAGCATCATACAAAAATTTCCAGGAGGTATATAAGCTTGATATGATTCAACGTCAATCAGGTGATTTAGAAGAACAAAAATCCTTTAGAGAGATTCTTTTAAGATTACGAAACGGAGATTGCAGCTTAGATGATTGGAAATAACTCAGTGTATGCTTTGAAGAAAAATTAAACAAGATAGAATGCAATAGATTTTTGGATGCTGTATTCATCCTTACTACTTGGGATGACGTAGATAAAGTTAATATAGATATGCTAAGATCATTAAACTGTCCAGTAGCCAAGATTCTTGCAGTTCATGATGGAGGTCGTGAAGCCCAAAAAGCTGACTCAGACGTCGCAAAAGGACTCAAAGCACAGTTGTTATTGGCCAAAGGTGTACGTGTTATGCTGACGGCTAACATATGGACCGAAGGAGGGTTAGTAAATGGGTCAATGAGAACTATACGTGATATTATATTTGTGGAAACTGGACCTACTTCATTACCAGCAGCAGTTTTCATAAAATTCGATCTTTACAAAGGTCCTAGTATTACAACACCAGAAGGGGACAATGTTGTCCTGATCATTTCTATTAAACGCACCTGGAAAAGTAAATCCGGGAAGTTGTGTTCTCGATTTCAGGTTCCATTATGTCTCACATGAGCAATAACGGTACACAAGAGCCAAAGGCTTACGTTACCGAAGGCTAAAATAGATCTTGGAAGTCGAGAGTTTGCTGCCGGTCTTTCATTTGTTGCAGTGTCAAGAGTTCGTTCGCTCAACGATATTTATTTTAAGCAGTTTACTTACAAAAGACTTCAACAGATTCAGAGTTACATAAGATTATAAGAAAGGAAGGTCGAAGAAAAATGACTAATTTCTATGATATCGAGAGTGAACAACTGAATTTTTTTTTTAATTTTTAATTTTTTTTTTAGCAGTTTCACAATTTTATTTTAGTTTAGCAGTATAATTTATTTTGAGTTTAGCAGTATAATTTATTTGAGTTTAAGCGGTACAAAGTGCTATTTTTACTAATTTAGAATTTGTGCTGATCAACTCAATTATTGAGCGGGGGGAATGCAAACATTTGAGTCAAACAGCGTATAGAATTATATAGTCTTTCGCTACGCTCCGGACTAATTATATGGTATGATTTTTTAACCAAATGAAGTTCATGTGTAACATATTGAAATGAAATTAAAATCTCAAATTTCATTGGATGGGTCTCGGACCTTGATTTTGCTGGCAACGAACCCATTTATTAAAATAATTAAAAGATAAAAAAATATTTTTTAGAAACTTTCATAAGAAAAATGTATTTCTAATAAAAATTTTTTTGACCATCCTATCAAAAAATTTATTTAAAAAAAAATTTTTTTGACTTTTTCATCAAAAAATTTATTAGAAAAAAATTTTCTAAATAAAAAATAAAAAATAAGCTGCAGAATATTAGTAATATAATTATAAAAAAAAATTTAAAATTAAAATTAAAAAAATAATAGTTTTTTTTTTTAATTTTATTAATATTAGCATTAGTTTTAGTAGATAATATTGGTTTTTTTTAGTATAAGCTTTTATTATTTTTTAACATTAAATTTTTTTAAAATTTTTTTCGCGTAGCGATATATGGCCACGATATATGGCCATTCACGTGACTAATAAATTTTGCTGAGTATTTATATATTCAAATAAATGCGAAATTATGATTTAAGCTATACGAAGACCAAATTTTGTTTTCAAAAAAGGTTAAATTTTCTAAAATTAATTATTCATTTTAGGAATGATCGGTAAGATGCTCGTCCGATCTTGGGGTAGCTTGCAGAAGGCTAAAACATGTGACATTTCTCGATGCGCGCCATAATCAATTTACGCCATAAAAAAATTTTTTTCGCAAATCTACTGTATATATTTAATCTATAAATTGAATTTCATTGTACCAAATTTTTTCGTCAAATTCTTTTCATTAGGTATGCCTGTACCAATTGGAAACCAAGTATCACCGTCGGTCTTACTTCCTTTCCCTCCACTTACAGAACAACACATTCTTAATTGTGTATTTTCGTCCTGGTATAACAATTTTCGACGTGTCACTTTAAAATCCAAAATAATTAAGCCTCTACCAGAAGAATTCATCGAATACTTACATGCTGATGGAGTATTTCTTCCTGAACAAAAGTAAATATAATAATATTTATTATTTTTAAATTTTCAGAAAGATTGATCTTTACTTTATTATTTGTCTAGTTATATTGGAGGAAATCATTTACGAGAAGTTAGTGATGATGATGATGATGAATTTGATATCAATGAAACTGAATTTGACGATGATGAAGAAAATGTATATTATTTTATTCGATTTTCACTGGATTCCACATCAATTTTTTTTTTTGATCTAATATATTCTTGTAAATTAATTAAGCAACCACTTCCAAGTTTTCCAGAATTGGAACAACAGATTTGGGATACGATTGACGAATTTGATGGAGCAGTTTTTCCAAAACTCAATTGGAGCTCTCCGAGGGTAATTAACATAATATACTATTTAATGGATTTAAATGAAATATTTCATTTTTTTTCTTCTTTTAAGGATGCCACATGGATTTCAGCTACCAACTCACTTAAATGTAATTCTCCATCTGACATATTTCTTCTCCTCAAATCATCCGATTTCGTTGCCCATGATCTTGATCATGCATTTGATGATTGTCATTACAACCATCAAGATGCTCCGAGAAGACATCGACCAAATGTATTTGAATTGGTGTTGAAAAAGTGGTACGACGTAGCACCTTCTATGGAATTTAGATGTTTTGTAAAAGAAGAAGAGTTAGTTGGTAAGCGCGTATTCGATTTATAATAATATTAAAGGTGTGTCAATTTTCGCGCAATTAATATGATTTTAGTAAATACACATAATCACACTCACTTTCAATTACTGATATGTTATAATCATCATTGTCCTTTTGAAAAAAAAATTTCTCAAGCCATATCACAACGGGATATCAACTATTATTCATTTTTAAATGATATACAAGAAGAATTGAAAACAAAGATTATTCAATTTTTCGAAATTCATATACAAAATAAGTTTTTTAATCAAAATTGTATGTAAATTACAAATCCATTATATACTTGTTTTATAATAACTAACTTAATTACGGTTTCAGATGTTTTTGATGTATATGTGACACGGAATAGAGAAAGAGTTTGGTTGATTGATTTCAATCCTTATGGACCTATGACAGATAGTCTTATGTATACGTGGGAAGAAATTTTGACAGGTTTGTTCAGTGAGAGAATTTTTATATATAATTCAATTAATTCTTGTAACTGAGATTATTCGCGCGAATTCAGCAACTGGACCACCATCATTTCGACTGATCACCTCTCAAACTGAGTCTAGTCAATCACGTAGTCAACCATTCGCTGTTAATCGTTATCCACGAGAGATTTTTGATTTATCACAAGGTCAATCTATTGCCGAATTTGCTGAACAATTCCAACGTGAATTAGCGATCGCTACTGTTGGCAGCGATGGAGAAGAAAATGAAAATGAAAACAATATTATTAATAATGTCAACCAACATCCCCAGTCATAATAGAAAATTGTATATAATATGGTAGAAAGAATTCCATATAAGATAGAAACATGTTTTTTTATTATTATTATTATTATTATTTTTTTTTTATAATATTATTTAATTGTATATTTAAATTCTAGCTATTTTATAATAAATTGGTTCGTTACATTAATAAAGGGAATGTTATTAAGTAAAGGAAATCCTCGTACACGTGATTTTATATAAATCCTCCATAATTTGGAGACGCCACTTTCACTTGCCATCTTAAGCAACATTTATTTTTTTTTGGTGAGATCTGCTCCATTGCGACTTTTTCTATAATGATCTCTTCCTACCAAAATAAAATCCGGTTTTTTTATCTTTCCCCAAAATTTTTCTCGTGTAACTTACTCCTATATAAAATATTTTTTTATTTTATTTTTTATTTTTAATAAATTCAAGACTCATTTAATCCGATTTTCCTTGACTTCATATTTTTTTCGAATCAAAATCCTGTAATAAACAAGTTCAACATTTCTGAAAGTTTACTTTGTTTATTCCTCCTTATGGAACAATAAAATGTTTTCTTACTTTTGAACTTTAAGCAGGACAAAAAAATATTATGCCAATTTCTTCTTTAAGCTATCATTCATCACTTTTTTTTTAATTAATCAAATTAAAAAAAATCAAAAAAAGCAAAAAAATCTTCTGATTAAAAAAGAAATATATATCATTTTTTTATCAAAAAAAAACTCTTCTAAAATTGCCTTCTAAACTCATGATAAAATAAAAAACATTACCAAAATTTGCGGGATAAAGATTTACTCAGAAGAAATCCACCATTGCACTTGAAACTTTTTGTTATATGCTTGATTGCTCTCAAAGAATAACATGAGATTAAACCTTAAAAGAGATTACTGCAATCTCAAGAATAGATGAAAATAATCCGACTAAATTTCTTATTTATAATAAAAGCATTTGTTCCTTAGATGAATCAGTCAGTTTAAACATAAACTATTTCAAATTGATGTAATCTATTTAAAAGAAAAGTTTATTGGATGCTCTAATTGGTATCAAGTATGTTTTGCTTTTATTTCTTCTTTAAGATTTCTAAATCTTGGAAATAAAGAGCCTTCCAATTATACCCTAGAAGTTAGACATATCTCAACAAATAGTTATCTCCTTAATAAAACCTCATCTATTTAACCCAATAATACATTATATATAATTTATTAAAGACCTTTCTATCAGAGAAGAATTAACTTAGAAAACATGTATTAGAATTAGATGATATATCTTTAATCTCTAAAATTCAGATACATATCAACACTAAAATAATTAACTTATTATGGACTAACAACAGTCTTAACCAATCCAGTAACAAAATAAACCATAGCCTAAGAATAAAAACTCAGAAGATCCTAACAAACTTTATCTATATATCCAAATTTATATTACTTGCATTCTATGGGTACTATTTTAGACGACAGGCATATACAGTAAATCAGTCTGAATTTAAGCTTATTTTTGTGTAATGTATCACAAATTTGATTTACAAATATTTGAGCTGATTTTAATCTTCCTGTATTATCACAAAATTTTCACCTCACATAATAATAGTAAAATATTTATCATCCTGAATCATTTACATTATACTTCTCAACTTTTTCATTTTTACTATATATTTTTGAATTTTTTTTAATAAATGAAATATTATTTAACACTCGATTATTTATTACACAGTTAATTTCTTAATGCTGTAATACCAAATAATAAGTTATATAAGGTGGAACTTTTGTGATGATACTGAAGTAAATTTGATTTTATTTCTTGTTTATAAAATATTTTCATTGATATTGTTGAAGTTGTAAGATCTTTTGAATATAACGTAAAAAATAAGGTTAATCTTCTATACTTTCGTAACTCTGAACTTAAGTAAAGTTTATAGTCACACATATCTTTACTGTCGTTAGGCAATACCTTCTTGCGTTCAGATGTTTAGAGGCAGTCTGCCAGATAATTCTTAAATATATGTATTTAAGGCACGCTCCAATATGTTATTTTCAGGATATGTTTATTATACTTACTATCATTAAGCAACATCTTCTTACATTCAGATATTTGAAAGTAATCTGCTAGATAATCTTTAGGTATACGTGTTTAAGACATGCTTTAGTATGCTATTTTTTAGTATACAGTTGACTGTAAACATTATCACGTTGTCTTTATTAAAATGGATAAAATAACTATTTAATGTATTAATTTTTTTTTTAGATATTTGAATCTGTTGTGACAAAATATCTTAATAAACAAAATTAAAGACTGGTCAATTCTCAGAATTTTAGAATTTACATGATCGAATTTGAATCCTAAATTATCTGTAATCACAATCGATGATTTTAAGAACGATCTATATATAAAATTACAAAGTTATATAAAAAATGTAACATTCACATATATCAGAAATAGAACAAGGAAGATTTTATCTAAGTTTAACTCATTATTCTTCACTGCTGAAGTGAAGGAATTCATCAAAGATCTTGAATATCATAAAGAAGCGTGACTTAATATTATATCCATATATACAGCTATAGTTTTAAAGGTAAGATTTATAAAATTTAAAACTAATATTTACGATAGATATCAACTTATCAAAAATCTTTTAGGATCAGCAAGAAAATCAAAAGTTTATTGATTAATTATGAAAAAGTAATAAACAAGAGCATGAGAAAGTTACTAGATTATTAGACGTAAAAGATAATCAGAAAGATCATTTACACAAATGTCAACACAGATCATCTAGATAATCAGAAATCATAAGTAATAAAACTGACAATCAGAAGGATAGGGTATTATCTTTACATTAAAGTAAATTATTTAGTTATCATGATGTACAATTAAGACTGAATAATTGCATTCTTTTTTTTGAAATTACAGGATCACATATACAAAGATTTGAAAATAAGTGAAGCCAATAGTGAAGATAATGAAGAACCCCTCAATTTCAGTCTATTAGATAGAAATTATATGAAAAACATTAGAATTTTTTAGTGCTTATTCAGACATTTAATTATTAACTTTGGTTATTCTTGTTTATTTATAGAATGTAATAAAGTAGAATCTTCTAGTAGAAAATGAACTCGACAAGAGTATGATTTTGCATCTAAATCAGAATTAGTTTATACTTAAATTCATATTGTTTGCTATATAATGTAATATGTTATCGATATATTTTGACTTATTTTTACAAGCTTCGAGATCATAATGAAAATAATTTAAATGAACTTCTTAAGTAATCTGACTTATTTAATAGCTAAGAAGAAAGTGTTGAATACAATATAAAAGTAATAAAAAATCTGTTAAATGAATTAGAAATATGTTCACAGAAGATGAATAAAATTTTATCCAGTTTTCAAACGTATTAACATGAAACCAGAAACATCCTTTTAGAAAATGGATAATAGACTTGAGTCTGACATCAAAATTTATTCTTTTATATACAAAAGAAGTGAATTATGAAAAATTGATAAAAGAAATTTTTGAATCAATTAACAAGATGTTTTCAAAAAAGTGCATAAATTCTTAACAAATTTTTTTCAAAGATAATTGTTATCTAAATTGTTATTTTATAAAAATATTAAATTTTTTTCTTACTATTACCTTATTTACAAAATTTGAATGAAAGTCAGTGAGAAGAAAAACTTGAAAATTTGATGAAAAATAAAGGAAGCTCAGAAGATTTTTGTCAGCAGTCTGGAGAGAATATAAAACAGGATAAATTAATTATAAAATTAAAAATATTCATATTAGAAATATTATCAACATTGTAAATATTTGGGAAGTGCTTCTTTTCTTTTTAGAAATATTAACATTCGTTATTTTTAGTTTTGAAGCCTATAAACTAATGTCAGAAAATTCACTTAAAAATTGTGAAATAATAAAAGATAAATATATGAATATCTTCATTTATCCTATCTTAAAGAAGTACTCCTTCGATTTTCTGAAATTTGATATATTTTATAAGAATAGAATTCACCTTTCTTCCACTACATTATTGATATTATTTAACTTTTAACATGTTCTATAGAGATAACAAGGCCATTAAAGCTTCTATATATCAAAAAACTATAATGAATCAAAATAGTAAAACAGATTGTGCAGATGGTATTGCGTATACACAATAAAATTTGATGTAACAAAACCTCAATAAATTGGAACTAGCTTTATAACAAAACTTTTTATTAGAACTAAATCACATATATTAAAATAAATTTGATATAATGGAATCTATTAGTAAAATCTCAATAATCACTATAATGGAACAAAATTCATATTGGTTATAGTAAAAATGTTTAATATACTAAAACATATGATGATCTACAATAATGAGCCAATAAAATTAATTTATGTGACTCCAATAATCTTTTTTTTAATATTGATAGATTTTTAAATTTTTCGTGCTTATTTTTCAATTCTTTTGCTTTTATTTTTCAATCTCTTTTACTAGCCTCTATTTATACTTTTATTTTCAATTTCTTTTATTTAAAATAAAAATGGAAAAAGTTAACAGAAAGGATTTAGATAATGATAATAACTCTCAAAAAAAAAGAAAATTTTTAATATTTGCTTAAAAAAAAAGAACTTTGTGAAAAGCATTGAGATCTAAAATATAATGGTATATAATTAGCAAAGGAATATAGAATTTCTGACAGTGCAGTATCTAATATTTTAAAAAAATCTGAGCATTGGCTTTCTATTGATACTATTTTACCAAATGCAAATAATTTTCGTGAAAAACTAAGTAATTTTTTACAAATAGAAGAGGCCATTAATATCTGGGTTGATCAGCAAATTTCAAGAAGTTTAATTCTTAATGGACCTATTATTCAAGAAAAAGCAAAATAATTTGCTATATTATTTGATATTAATAGTTTTTTAGTATCAGAAGAATTTTAAATATAGAAACAACCTGTATACATTTAAAATAAGTGGAGAAGTTGGTAGTGCTCTAATTAATAAAATTTCACAATGAAAATTGAATTGCAAGAAGTTCTTCAAGAATATGAATTAAGAGATATTTGGAATTGTGATAAAACTACTTTTTTTTGATGCTTGGAACTATGTAAAATAATAGCACATTCTTCAGTACTTGGTAAAAAACGTCTAAAAGAACGTATTAGCATATTAGCAACATACAATACATCTGGTAATGAAAATTACCTTTGCTTTTTATTCATAAATATCAAACACTATGTGTATTAAAAGGGATTGAAAAAAAATTTCTTTCTGTTTGATACTATTGGAATTCAAAGGCCTGGATGAAAAGAAGTATTTTTAAGCTATTTTCTTGAAAGATTAAATTTAAAAATGATTAGGAAAAGGTGTCATATTATTTTATTAATGGATAATACTAAATGTCATGATTGTGAAAATATTAATAATTTATCAAATGTTAAAGTTCATTTTTTATCACCAAATATAACCTCACATCTTCAACTACTAGATTAAGGCATAATTTACAGTTTAAAAGCATAATATCACAAATTATTATGTCAAAATCATATTCAGGCTTATGAGTTTTATAAAAAAGATGATCCAATTCTACCACTAATTGATATTCTTAACTCTATTAATTTAATTGCTAAAGCTTGAAAAAAAGTAACTAAAAAAACAATCATTGATAGTTAAGCTAAAGCTGAAATTCTTTTTGATGATAATAATTTTAATATTTTTGATGATAATGATGATATTGAAGAAGATAATATTGAAAAATTACAATCATTAATTAATAAATTACTAATTATAGATCCATTAAGTATGAAAGAATTTATTAATTAAAGATGGTCTTCATAATTATTTTTAAATTTCAATTGAGTTGCAACTTAATTGCGCTATAAAGAAATTTAATTGCGTCATAAGTTGCAACTCAATTGTGCCATTTTTTTAATTGCGGTGACCATCTTTAATATTAATATTGATGATGAATTAATTGTTAAAGAAGAATTATTATTAGAAGAAATTATTAATATTGTTAGAGATCAAGCTGCAGCGGAAAAGGTTGAGGTGAAAAAAGATGAAATCATAATCTCATCAAATGCATTAAATAGTATTGAAAAATTAATTAAATATATTCAACAAAATGATTTGAATATTAATAATTTAGATATGTAAAGTATACTTAATTTGAAGAAAAAAATTATTTTTGATAATAGGAAAAGGTATCATCGAAGATATAAGAAAAGAGCTAAAAGAGTAAATAGAAGGGTTAGACGACAGATTATAACCTGAAGTAACAAAATTAGCAGCCTTAGAATCAAGAGTAATGTTAAGAGATTTTTCAAAATCATGAACTAGTTGACAATGATCACGCAAAGTAGATTAGATGACTTTTTTATTAAGTGTAAAATTGTTTTCAAAATAAAATAAAAAAAATAAAGAAAAATTTTTTTCACGTAAAAATAAAATTTTGATATAATAGATCTTCATGTGATTTTATATAAATTCTGGTATATCAAAAATTTTTATCATATCAGAACACTTAATATACTGAATATTTTTGCAAGAACAGATAGTTCTATTACATTAAATTTTACTGTATATATTGAATTAGTAAAATTTATATAAGATCTCTGTTATTGAAGGCAGTAGACTATATGTTACTAAAAAGAATAAAGAAACAAGTGATTTTATTCAAAATGCTAGAGCAGTGAAAGATATGATTAATTTTATAGTAACATAAGAGGTAGTGCATGAATGTATGAAAATATAATGGTAATGTTCATTTATCTACAGAATTCTGAAAATTATTATATTAATGTTATAACTTTGAAAACCTTATTATAATTTCAGAATATAAGAAATATAAGGATAAATCATCAAGTATATAAAATATATATGATTTACCAATATTAAAATTTCTATACTATATTTATATAAAAGATGTTATCATAAATTTCTCAGATTTAAATAATAATTATAAATTTTTATACTAAATTTTCCAGATCAATCCTTTATCAAATCCTAAATATTATCTTAATAAAAAATATATATATTTTGACACAATGCATATAAACATGTATAATAAAAATAAGCATGTTTTTGATTCTTGTTAAGATATATATGATATAATAACTGATATATTATAAATAATCTATATAACTACTTGTATAGCAAAATATTTTCAAATTTTTTTTCTAGTAATGTTTAACAGAATATAGACTATTTTTATTATATAACTGCTCTATCTATTCTATATAAAAATAAATAACGTCAACACAATAATTGTCTATAAGCTCTATCGTATTATCAGTCTTAATAGCAAATTGAAAGTGTCAAATAAATTCAAACCATTGAGTAACAGAAATGATATTCTTTCATGAACTTTCAGCATCACCTCTACTATAATTTGCCTATTCTGATAGAATTTGCCTTAGGTTCAATAATTGGTATTTGTATAGTGCAAACGGCTTAGTCGCATCCAATATTTATTAGTAACTTTAAGATTTAAAGGAATTTTATTTAATTATAAAATATTAAAAAAAAATACGTTGTTTGATAGCTCTTGATATGGTCTTTAACGCAACGTATTTTTTTTTTAAATTTTATTATAAAAATTTTTCGTAGTTAA
>CAJVPQ010001692.1:0-16842 GCA_910591825.1 Funneliformis caledonium
AAAAGTAAAATTAACTTTCCATTAATCTGATAATAAACTTTATATCGAAAGACTAATTAATGAATAATAGACTTAACTGATGACCCATTTCCTTTATAAAAATTTACTAAAGATTGATGTGAATTTAGTCTCTTTATTGACGCTATCTTTATATTGCTTATTTGGTAAATCATTTGGATCAAAATGTGACAGAGCATTATCAATCAGAAGCAAAATTTTTTTATTTTTTGCTCTAAAGTAATTATCTAATTCATGGAGTACTTCTCCAAAAATCGTCGAGTTCATCCATGCTTTTGAATTTCCACAGTAATAAACTAGAAGTTTTTTCATATTAATTTTCAAAAGAGGTCTTGAACATTTTGCATTACCAATTACCCATGATTTGAGTTTATCAGTTCCTATTGCATTTGTACCAAAAAGAACTGTGATTTGTGTTTTGTCTTTTTTTTCACCACGAACGGGCTTGGTTGAAAGTGTTTGATTTGGAGATATCTGATAGTAAAGACCTGTTTCATCAATATTATAAATTTTATCAAGAGTATACCAGCTTAGAAGTTGACAAAGCTTAATTCTTTCTTTCGAAAGAGATGCTATTGGTGCACTTCTTGATTCTCCATGTATTCGATACCGACGGATATTATTACGTTTTTAGAGAGTATCAACCTATCTTCTTGTATGTTGAATGCATTAGCAAAAAATCTCACTTTTTCTTTCATTAATGAATCTGTTAAGATAACACCACCTGCTGTTACACTTTCTATCCACAAACTTATAGCCCTGTCAAGTTCTGGAAACTTGACTCTTTTATTTTTGTAAATTTCCTTAGAACCTTCAATTCTAACATAGAACTCCACCTTTCACTTTGTGCTAGTATCTTTATTATAGTACTATGATGGATTTTTAAAGTTGGGTCTTTTTCGTTAAAATAGCTGGCAATTTCTTCATGTTTTTTATTTTTATTATTTTTTGACCATTCACAAATTTGATACTTAAGGCTAACACTTATGGCCGAATGATGTTGTTTGGATGATCGGTCAGGAGGCATTATAATATTCAAAAATTAGTTAGGGAAGAATAATGATACTGTTATAAACCACCACTTGAGTTAGAATAGTAAGGATGTAAATTTATTAGAAAAGGTTTGCCATGGATAGATAGTAAGAGGTCATTCAGAAATAATTTTGAGAAGGGGTTTTTAAAGGAATCAATAATATTGTAACCACTTGATATTTCCAATAAAAGCATATTGACACTTTAAACATCACTTTTTTTATTGAAAAAAAACTATCACTACGAAAAGAAAATTTTTTCTAGCGTTACAGTATTACATTTCTAAGTGTGTTACATTTAAAAAAAAAAATGTAACACATTTTCTCTAGTGTTACATTTTAAAATTAAGATAATCAAATAATCAATTTATCAAACTTTTTTGATCTGTAGCCAATTAAATCTCTTCGATATAAGCCAATCAGAAATTTGTGACTATAAAGAGGTCTAATTACTAATAAAAATGATATGTACGTTATGGATCATGAGGTGATAGTGACTATAACTGATTTGTGATTATAGAGAGGTAATTTAATAAGCTTTAAATCCGTTCTGCAAAAATGGATTCTTATATAAAGGTGTGACTATATACAGTGTGACTATATAGAGGTCTGACTGTAATTTTAAATTTGAATTTTTAATTGATTTTTTTTCTAAAGATATTATTAGTGACAATTAGCATTTTTAAGTTCTTAAAATATTTAATAAAATAAAAAATAGCTAAAATGTGATATAATATAATTTGGTAATTTTACATTATATCTATATTTTATTTTATTTATAATTATTATAATAATCATAAATTCTAGTTGAAATATCTATAAAAAAATAAAAATAGAAATATTGAAAAGACTTTTTTTGCTTAATAAATTTTGTGCTTTTAGCCATTAATTATTTCTTGCTTCTTATTGTTTTCCTTTACATTTTTTATCTATTCACCATATCTAATTATTTCTCTTCTTCTTTCTCATCCTCATCCTCATCATCAACAAATTTTCTAATCCTCTTAATTAATTTTTATTATAATTCTAATACTTATTATATTTAGCAAAACAAATTTAATTATTATTTTTTTTTTAGTATACTATATAAATCTTTGTATCTAACTTTTATTATGACTTTTTAAAATTTTTGGAATTCTCTATCTTTTTATTTGAAATTGCAATTTATTCAGAATTTAAAAGATGATAAAAATAATAAAATAATAAATAATTTGATTTAAGTGAATTGCTATATCAAAATACTGTTTTTTAAAAAAATTATACAATTTGCATTTGTGATAAACTAATATTATAATATTTATAATTTTATTAAGAATCATATTTATTATATAGTTTTTCATTAATAACAATTTGAAATTTTTTCAATAAATTTGATTTAAAAATATATATAAATAAATCATCATAAATGAAACAGTCAAAACTTTATTTATTATTAAGTAAAATTTTAAAAAAAAATTTGATTAGTAAATTAAAATAAATACAGAAACAAAAATTAAAACGAAAAAAAATTTTACTTCTCAAAGCACAATTTCAACTATTTAAATCTATTATTGTATTAAGTCTTTTAAAATAAATAAATTAAATAATAATTTATATTATTAAACTCATTAAAATTTCTTATTATAAAATATTATATTTAATTTATAAACTGGATTTTTAAAAATATTTCAATTTCAAATATATATATTATTTTTTATTATTTTTTATTATAAAAAAAAATTTAATATAAAATTTTATTATAGGATTTTATTAAGCTATGTTAATAATTTCTCAATATCTTAAAGCAGCTCTTTTTATTAAATTTAATATTTTACAATCTCTATATATTAAAATATTTTAATAAATATAAAAAGAAAAAATAAAGTTTATTAAATTTATCATATTAAAATACATCTAATGATAAATTTTTTAATTTTTTACATTAATAATTAATAATATATAGAATTATGTTAAAAATTGAGTTACAAACATAGTAAATTATATGATTTATAATATGCTTTTAATAGCAAACCTTCTATATATCAATTTTTTAATTTTTTTTAATTTTTATTATCTAATAATTATAAAAAAATAAAATTTTGGTTATTGGATTTATCTCATTAAGAATTATTATTTTTATATTTCTAAGATTAATAAATAATAAGATGTAAGAATTTAAAATTTTAAAATTAATTTATTATATATTTATCTTTAAAAAATCACTAGTTAATTACATTTTTTTTTTTTGATTTTTATTTAGAAAATATAAAATTTATTATTATAGTATTTAATTTTTTAAAATAATTAATCATGAATGTAATTATTAAATAAAATTGCAGGCAAATTTGCCTGCAATACCATTGAAGGGATAAACATCAGATATCATTTGTGAATCTTCATCAATTTGCTTGTCACATAATGCCTTAGTGAAAGCAAGCATACTCAGAAGCGCATTCCCTATTGGATTTTTTACAAGTACTGCACTCTGGTCGTTCCTTATCACATTTAACCTTGCGACATTTGCAGACATCACAGGTCGATATCAATTTCACTTCTTACATCCATTTCGTTATTGTTACTTGGTGGAATGAAATTCGGTGGCGGTTAGAATGATTCAAATATTGGAGTGAAGGGTTGACCCCGGAAGGTCCAATTTTGTAATACGTCCAAGCTACGGGTTGTTTGACTTGGAATGAAAGAAACGTCTGGTGCTCGAATTGTTCTCGCTCCTCGAACGTTGAAGTCACTCCCTAATCACAAGCATATGATTTAATTATAAATAACTTTTATGTCTTACAAGGTCAATATGATAAGTATTATTTATTGGTCACTATAACTAACCTTCGAACAAAGTCTCCTCATTTGGATAAGTCGAATTCTTTCTGCTTCCGGAATGAGTGGATTACTTTAGCGTCAAAACTATATCCCGCATTATAAATAAAAGTTAATTAAACATTATAAATTTGAAGGTTATATAATTCCTCGTGTAGTATTGGATACCGCTTCACTAAGTCGCAATGTAAGTCGAAACATATGATTAAATATCTTTGAGAACTCAAACTCAACTTAGCAACTTAAGCAATTTATCACGGGACTACAACAAAATTTCTTTAGACTCGAATATAGAGTGACCTTGCTATGAACCCGAAACAAACGAAACAGAGCAAAACATAACAGACAGAATATAAAAATGCAAACCTCAAATTGCTTTCAACAACGTGATGTCAACGGGATTTACTATATATAAGGACTACGAGATAGCTGTTCCAAGCAAAGTTTGATTTTTCCGAAATCTTTTACAAAAACGATACTTCACTGTAAGAAGTTGTTTAAAATAGTTATCGCAAATCACCCACACTGTCACAATATTTGAAACGGAAAAATGATCGTCATTTATTACGATCGTCATTTAGATTATCCATTAATTTTTTTTTTTTTTTTTTTAATTGACAATGGCTAATGTACTTGAAAAAATTGCCAAACTCGCCCTCCCACTTGGGGCGGCAGCTAGTTTATTCCAATATAGTATTTATGATGGTAGGGTTTTTTTTTAAATTTTGTTACAATTTATTTATTTTAAAAATATAATATAACTATATCAGTATATGAAAATGAATTAAATCAAATATATATATATTTTTATTTTGCTGGATAGTTCAAGGAGGACATCGTGCTGTGATATTTGATCGTATTAAGGGAGTTAAGGAAAGGCCAGTCGGTGAAGGTACACACTTCCTCGTTCCTTGGTTACAACGCGCTGTTCTATATGATGTTCGTACAAAACCTCGCAATATATCTACAACAACTGGGTCAAAGGATATGCAGACTGTCAGTTTGACCTTACGCGTTTTACATAGACCTGATCTTGACAAATTATCTGAAATTTATCAATCTTTGGGTATGGATTATGATGAAAGAGTATTGCCTTCTATTGGCAATGAAGTATTGAAAGCTGTTGTTGCTCAATTTGATGCAAGTGAATTGATTACACAGCGTGAAGTGGTAAATGAAAAATTAAATAAATAAATATATATATATATTATTTTTGCATTTGATTTTACGCGACTTTTAAACGTGGAGTCATTTTTTATTTTTATTGTTTCCATTTAGGTTTCTTCAAAAATACGTGAAGACCTTGTAAAAAGATCTAAAGAATTTAACATTGAACTGGAAGATGTTTCTATTGTATAGTATCTTATTTTTGCAATTTAATAATTTGCTTTAATTAGATTCTTGACCTATCTCTTGATATTACCAAATATATATGATTGTATATATATATTATTTAGACACACATGACTTTCGGTAAAGAATTTACAAATGCCGTTGAACAAAAACAGATTGCTCAACAGGAAGCCGAAAGAGCAAAATTCATCGTCGAAAAGGTAATCATTTGTTTTATATTATTAATGCATTCGCAATTCAATAATTTATTAACTTTTATTTAGGCTGAACAAGAAAAACAAGCTTCAGTTATTCGTGCAGAAGGTGAAGCTGAAGCTGCAGAAAGAATTTCCAAAGCTCTTGATAAAGCTGGTGAAGGTTTGGTATTATTGCGTCGTATTGAAGCTTCTAAAGAAATTGCAGCAACATTATCTGCTTCACGAAATATAACATATTTACCTGGTAGCCAAGCTGGAGGATCCAATTTATTATTGAATTTGGGTGTATAAAAATTGAAGGGAAAATTTATGTAATGAACTATCCGTTTTAGTTAATGATATTTCATTTTATTAAACTAATTGAAGTTTCGAGTTTATGGCATGAACGAACATTTATTATTAAAACTTTGCTTCCCCGCAGTAAACCACTTCCAATTGTACTCTATATAAGGCATGATCTTCAATTTATATAAAAATTTCTTCATGAAAATTGCTATACCTAACTCGTTCCATATATAGTAATAAAAAAAAAGATGGAAGGTTTGATAATAATATTATTAAATGAACAATGTATTCTATCTTTATTAAATTATATAAATTCTTTTCGATGTTCGACAATCCAAATATTTTTCTATATATAGCAACACCCTTATCATTTTTTTGAAGAAATAAAAGAGAACGATTAATTCAAAATGTTGTTAGTTGATATAATGAATTATAAGCAGATAAATATGATTAGGAAAGAGTTAATGGAAACGAAAGGAAAGATTCAAGGTCGACAAATTTTTTTTTTTATATTAAATAATTATAAAAAAAAGACCCATCAAGAGAAACTTCTTTATGTGCTTAAAAATGAAGTAATATACCTGGAAATATTTTAGTTGAGGCAAAATTACGTAAAGGGGCGCAATAAAATTGAATATGTATGTATACTAACTGTAATATAAAAGATAGGAGAGAATGCAGATTTTAATGGTTAAATTACATGTCACAAAACTAATAAATCTAATATTAGCAGTAGTAAAATTTGCAATTGACCTAAATTAATGAGAATTCATACAAATTAAAAATAGAAAATAAACAGGAAAATTCGATATACATATACTTGACAAATTAATTCGGGAACACAAAAGCTGGTTAATTCATTGTTGTTTTACCTTACCCATTACCTTTCATTTGTTTGAAAAAAAATGAATCTAATATTTATTTTGATTTATGTTGTCACTTGTTAGCTGAAAAGGAAATTTTCACGAATTACGGTCAAGGTTATTCTGTTTTTGATATTAATGACTAAATGATTTACGAAATGATTGTTTGATTGGTTTTTATTTTTTTAAGAAAAAAAAAAAATAATCTCTGTGAATGATACAGATGTGAGATGTGCATGATCTCGAAATTACTAAATTATGATTTAAATTTCAATTTATTGGAAAAAAAGAAAAAAATTCGTCCAAGTGATTTATGAAAGGGTTCAACTCGTTTCCCTTTTTAAAATGTTTGCTTATAATTTTACATGCCATGTTCGAAAAATGGTAAAAAAAAACAAATTAAGTTTCTATAAAATGAAATTAATTAAATCGTTCGAAACTTCAAATGTACGGTCTGCAGAAGAAAATCTTTTCAGGTTTTATTATATAAAACAAACGAAATTTGTTAAACCACTTACCAAATCAAGGTTGAAGTAACTTCTGTACAATAATAAAGTGCATCAAATAAAATATCATCATAGACCGTTTTAAATTGTTTGGTGTTATCTTCTTTGGAGAAGATTTTCTTAATTCTTTTTTTCCTTTTTTTTTTGATCTTTTTGAAATATTATACTGGTATATATATATTTCAAACAACCCATTACTTTCTTTAATAGAATACTCATTTAAATATCTGAACAATTTGTCAAAAAAAAAAAAAAATAAAAAGCTCTTATAGACACTTGTTTCTATTATTTATTATAAATATTTTTTAATTTTTAATTTTATTTTTTTAATTTTAATTTTTTTGGGGGGGGTTAATTGACAAGATAGATTTCTGTTTGTATATAAAACCTATATTTTTTTTATTTATTTTACTTTTAAGTCATTAATTTCAATTTCAATAAATGAAGAAGGCAAAACTCAACATTCTGTTCGGTAAAAAGAAAATTGGCGATAAAGAAAATGTTGTTTCAACCATAACTGAATCTGCACCCCCAAAAATAACGTTAGATACTTTAACTTTAAATTCAAGTCTTGACATTCTACCTACCTCTTCAACTTCTGATACTCCTGAAAGAGCTCAAGAATTAAAACCATCCGCAACGCCCAATCAAGAAAACTCGACGGGTTTGTTTGACGAAATTTTAAGTGAATTGAATACGGGTATGTTTTTGAACTTTTCCCCTTTTTTTATGATCATCAAAATTACTAATACCATTAAATTATTTTATAGGAAAATCTTCGGCTTTTGATGATGAATTATCTTTAAATTTGGAATTATCAAAATTATTAGAAACTTCTTCGACAGTAAAAGTACAACCTACTTCAACATTTTCCAATTCATCCCTATCGAATCAAAGTACTAATAAATCCGTATTTCTAAATAATAATAATGAAGCCAATAACTCATACAACCGATTTAATTTACCATCAAAAGACAATTTATCAAACAATTTGATTAAAAAGAATGAACTCTTACAACCTAGCAATAATTTAGCAACTCATAAACCATTAGATAGTGAAACTGAAACCGAAAGTGATGATGAATCAAGTGATAATAGTAGCGACAATAAGAAAGGAACAAAAAAGAACGAGATAAATAAAAAAATTTCAAAAAAATCGAAAAAGAAAAAAATTGAATCATCATCATCTAGCGAATCTGAAGATAGTTTTATAAGGATAGAACAATCGGCTCCTAATCCTAATGGTATGAATGGAAAGAAACCTATAAATCCCGTTCAACGTCGAAAAGATATTGGCCAAAAAACTAATCAAGTTGAAAATTGGGCGCAAGATGTGAATCCGAAAGATGGTGATAATAATATTTTGGATCGTATGAAAGACAGGCATCGTGCGGAAGCGAGGGCAGCACCTTCTTTACATCCTCCACCCCCTTCTACCTCTTATCCGGATGATGATAGATATTATGATTATGATCGTCATGACAGATATGAAAGAAATGATAGATATGATCCCCCATACTCACGAGACCCGAGAGATCGAGATGATCATTATGATCGTGATTATAGGGAAACACGGGACCCTCGAAATCCTAGGTCGGACACTTATTCTGAAGATTCTCGTGATATGAGAGAAGATTATAGGTATGGTTCAAGGGATCGGGATGATTATCGTCGAGATCCTCGTCCGAGAAATAATGATGATAGACCTATTTATGATGATCGGTTAAGAAATAATACGAGATATCCTCGTGAAAGGAACAACGATTATGAAAAGGGTATATCTTCAAACGGCGATCATTTGGGATATCGTCAGAATAACGGGACCAGAATTATTCGACGATCTCCAAGCTCATCTGCTTCGTCACATACGAGTGAATCATCAATAGACCCTAGGCTTCGAAGCGAGCGTTCCGTCATTAAAGTTTCTAAAAGTAGATCTTTTGAAAAAGAAAAAATTAAAGAATCTCATGAACCAAAAGATGGTTCTCTTTCCCGTCAATCATCAATAGCTTCAAGAAAGAATACTTCACCTGGAGAATTTCATCAAAGTTCAACCCGCAATTTGCATGACCGAGTCGTTCATAAAGGTTCACATAAAGATTTAAAACAATCACGTTCTTCAACTTCCTCAGGAGGAAGCTCAAATCATGAAGAAAGAATCGTAGAAGAATCAAATTACATAAAATCAATTTCCAGGAAGAATTTAAGAGTTCCTTTTGACGAAACAGCTCGTGATTCTATCCTTTCAGTTGATAGTGATATTGTTCCATTAGGTACAAAGTATGGAATAACCGCAATGAATGCACACGATGAAGGATTATCACAAGATTCACTTGATGAAAGTTCTGACGACGAACCTCTTGATACCATGATTACAGTAAAAAGAACAATTTCAAGAAAAAAGAGTATGCCAGCATCCTTTAAACCATCATCCTCCGATTTTTCTTCTGATGATGATGATGAAACTTATAAAGGACCCTTCAGTGATAATGAGCCGCCAATACCACCGAGGGGTAAAACATTTCCACCCCAACAAACACGTTCCTTACCATCGCATATCCGCAAAGACCGACTTCAAAATGGGCATTCACGTTCTGATAGTTATGATTCCAACTCTGCTTTAAATGGATATCGCGACCGAGATGAATTCGGATATCATCCTTCCCCACCTCCACCACACGTATTACGTGAAAAACCTGCAAATAGATATCCCGTACCACCTCATCAATATCGTGATGAACCTCCATATCCGTATCGTGAAGAAGTTCCATATGATGGATCTCGTTATAGGTATGCGAATTATCCATTACCACCAGAACCATTCCCGCTTGATCATACGCCAGAAAATAGCAAGAAGGTGCCATTAATTGAAATGGCAGGGTATCGTTATGATCAAAATAAACGTAATCAAACGATTCAGCCGTTCATTGCAAGTTTGGATAAGCGCATTCGATCTCCATCACCACCAAATAGGTATCCAAATCGTGGTTATCCTCGTGAACGAGAACGATATCCTCAAGAACGGGGTGAATATCCACCGCAACCACGTCAATATAACCCACCTCCACCAAGAAGTATCAAGAATGGTTATGATGATAGAGGCGAACGTCGCGAAAGAGGGCACGATGTTGATAGATATGATCGGTATAATGATCGGTATAATGATCGGTATGGTAATGATAGATATAAAGATAGATTCAATGATAGGCACGATGATAAATACAGCGACAGACTTGATGATAGATACGACGATAGGTATAATAATGACAGATATGATGATAGGTATAGTGACAGATATAATGATAGGTATGATAGATACGATGATTGAATAGATTAATTAGATGATTTTGATGGGTTTCATTATTGTACATATTTGATCTTTATATTATTCTTTACCCAATATCTTTAAAATTATTTATTATTTAGTATTCTGTATTTTATTTCATTAATTTCATTACTATTATCAATTTATACTTCCATTTTTTATTAACATTTCCTTAATATTATTAAAGAATAAATCAACTTTACCTAATGAGAGGTAAAATTATTGAATAATAATATCATCTCTATTACGTAAAAAAAAAGGTACAAATTATATGTATACGTCACGTATTTTTAAGGTTATCTGGATTTATCTGCACTGATATACAAAACTAATAAAATAAAATTTAAATAAAATAATAATAGCTGGAAATTCTCAAAGAATTGATTTTATACCATTGTTTCCACGAATGAAAGCATCACCATATTTGTTCTTAAGCTGACCATTAACCCATTCTTCAGTTTGCTCAAGAGCAATATTCATGTAACCATCCAAACAAGACAGAATTCCTTTAAAAAAAAAATCGAATTAATCTGATGTTAAATACATAATCTTTTAATGGATTTTTTGTTGTTTACCTCGATAATCAACACCCGAATTCAATTTAACAAGTACGGGTCTACCAATGACATTATTTAAGAATTCGGTTGGTGATCTTTCTTGACTCTGCATATTTTTTTTTTTGGTTAAAAAACGTTTCGTTGATCAATGAGAATTACCTCAGAAAATACTTGTGATTATGTACAATTTTGTTTTAAAGATTATAGTCACATAAAAGCTTTTTTATGATCCAAACCGAATTTGAATCGACCAATCAAAACAGAAAATTTTTTTACATGTGACACAAAATAATATTTTAGGAACCTTGAAAATTTGGGTTAAATCGGGCGAACTTTTACATATACTATAATCCGGTATGAATCATAAATGCCGACTGATATTATTTTTTAATTTCCGCCTTTATTTCAATCTTAACTCTGTGAAATTGACAAAATGAATTTTTTTACTTAATCACAAATATTTTCGATTTGCCATCGTGAAAAGTTGTTGATTTTTGTTAGGTTATAGCTGAGGAAGGCAATAGACTAACTACAAAGCCAAAGATGAGAAGTATTATTCATTTAACTATAACGAATTACCCCTAGCAGATAACAATTAAAGAAATAATAAGACTTTTTAATGAACAATTAGTTATCCCTTATTCTACATTTACTGTTACTTCATTCATTGGATCAATTCTGCTCAAAAAACAAACAAATTAGTATATATTAACTAAATAATACAACTTTCTTTGTAGGTAAGAGAATCTTCAAATCAAATCCCGGAGCCATGAATTTCTTATTAATTTTCCATATTTATTTTTCATCATTTCCATGAAAACTTCCTTCTATTACTAGTAATTTATTACAATTGTTAATTGATTCTTTGAAATGATACAAGGAGCATAAATAACAATTGTATGGCTATAAATAAAATAAAAAATACATAAATATTATAATTGAATGCAAATCCTTTATGACAGAAATAAATAACACGAACTGTGTATAATGCATATGGTGATGAAAGTTCCTGTTTAACTTGATGAGGTTGGTCTTCTGATTGGCTTAGTACTTCTTTTTCTTGTTCCTATTGACAGTTGTTAGTATAGTTAGTTTAATAAATTTTGGTAATAAACATTAAAAAGTGAGCTTATAACTAACCACTATTATATTCCTATCGCTTAGATACTCCTGAACTTCCAGTTCATTTATGTTTAAAATTTGTAAAAGGTTTTTTGCCTTATCTCATGCATATTAGGATTCTGTGACGTTGCATCTAATTATTGTTTGATATTATTATTTATGTATTAATATTATCAGATAAATATTATAAGACACTTCAACTTCAATATTCTTTTGATTTAAGATAATTAATTATATATTGTTCAAATTTCATATTAAATTATAAAATAATTAAGTGATTGTAATATGAGAACTAATGCATAAGAGAAGCTTATCATAATGAGAAATTATACAAGAATACTAAAGTAACAAGAATTTATACATAATGAATACTTATCCCATAGATATTATATTCATATTATTATAAGAAAGGAGCATAATTAAATCTTCTTTCAGATCTGATAGATCTTATAAGCAATTAAACAATTTAAAAAATTTTTAGAATTATGTAAACGCATTCAAAGCAAAAAGAAAACTTTGAGAAAGAGTTGGAAAATAAAAAAAATTATTAAAAAATATACATCAGATTTATATTTGTTACCTATACTATATAGGTATATGATAAAGTTTCAATTCCATCTCATTTTAAATTCTATTCCTTAAACTAAAACTTTAATAATATTATTATAATTAATGATAATAATTTAATGATATTTTAATTTATTAGTTTTATCTTTATGAACAGATTTAAATGATTATTATTTTATTTTTGTAAGTAAGATATTAATTAAAATATACTTAAAAATATATTATAAATTAAATGAGATTTAGAATTGGAATATAGAAAGAATCTGAACAATATATGTATATATTAAATTTGAGATTACTTATTGAACATAAAAAATTTTTGATTAAGTTACCTAAAATTTTGTGTAGCAGATAGCAAAATTTTAATATAGTCAGATATGTATTTGTGTAGCAGAATTAAAAATTATCAAATTCAGTAATTAGTTTACGTAACAGAAACATATTTTTAGAAATATATGTGATGTCAAATATAATCCAAAAAAAATAATTATACCTCTTAAATTAAGATACGTAAATAAAATCAACACGTAATTTTAAATTAATTTAATATGTGATAGTGTAACAAAACTTTAATCTATTTTTATATGTGATTGTGTAATAAAAATCTAAGCTATTTTTATACATGATGGTGTAATAAATTTATACATAATCACGTAGTAAAATTAGATGTAATGGCATAACAAAAAATTGTGTAATGCAATTTTGACGTGACGAAGGTAAAATTTATTTATACATCTGTGTAATCTAAAAAATCTATGAGCAAAAAGTGAGATCAACAGGTATGAGGGAGGGAAAATAAGTTTTTTTTGTTCTTTTTGTTTTTACAATACTATCTATGAATCAATTATTAAAAGTTGCATCATTTTTACTTAGTAACATTTTTACAATTTTGATGTTTTTTTATAGTAAAATTTGATATTTTTTAACAGTTTTATACTTTCAAAATTTGAATATTATATATTACCGTAAATGGTCGACTAAAGTACTTCTAAGTATTGTACCTTTCCAGCATTTTTAGTGACAAAAAATGTATTATACCCTAGATACAAAACACCAAAGTTTTAAATTTTATTTTTAAAAAAAATGTATCATACTCGGGGGTACAATACTTTAATTAAAAATTTATTTAGATATAAAATTTGATTTATTTGATATATGTAAAAATTAATACAAAAAACTAATTTCAAACATTTTCATAATTTGGTAATTCTTCATCATATCCATTAAACTCTAAATATTCTAATGGCAAATCACTTTCAAGTTCATTATCTGACTCACTAATTTCTACTTCATCTTCATAATAAATATCATTTCCTCCATTATTTTTTTTTTTATTTTTTTTTAGTTAAAAAGTCATAATTAAATAATAAATGATCCTCACTTCCATCTCTAGCTACTGATATTCCACAACATTTGAATGATTTGCAAATTAAAACAGTATCAACATCATTCCATGAGTCCATAACCCATTTAGCAATTGTAGAATAAGATGGTTTTTTAATACGTCCTGCTGGTGTTAATTGATGCATTTCTGAAGCCATCCAATATTGATAGTATTGTCTCAATTTAGATTTAAAACTTTTATTAATAGAGACATCCAATGGTTGAAGCTTACTAGTTAAACTGCTTGGAATTACTGCTATATTTATTTATTTTTCAACAAATCTATTTTTAACAGAATTAACCAAATGCTCTTTAAAAGCATCCAAAACTAGAAGAGATTGAGAGTTACCTAATGGATTACGTTAATTTCATACATTTTCAATTTACCATAATATTTCATTTTCATTCATCCATTCTTTTTCATTTATACGAATATTAATACTTTAAAGAAATTGCTCTTTTGAAATATTTTTCAATTTAAAAATACAAGTAGCTGAAAGTTTAATACTATCAGTCAAACATGATAAAACAATAGTAAAATGAATTTTTTCATGATCAGTTGTACAAATAGTCACTGTCGAAGTATCAAATTGATTTAATATTATATTTGAAGGTAAATCAAAAGTAATTAGAATCTCATTCATATTATCAATATATTTTAAAGGATAATCATATTAAATTCTTCAATATAAAATAAAACTAAGAAAACTTTGTTATTTTTGTAAAAGATCATCTGAAAGATATTGCATAATATGAATTCATCAACGTGTTGTAAAATTAAATCTTTTCATAAAACCTTCTAACCATGCATTTGAAAATTTAAAATTATTAATATTTGGATAAAGATTAAGATAATCTTTAGCCATAGATTTAGCCTTTTAAACAATCATATTTTGCATAATAGCTTTTACTGCTTGACGCATATCTGTTACCCATAAAGATAAACTTCTTTCAAGTTCTAAAAGATATGCTTCCCTTTCTCTATGCAGTTTTTGAATATAAGGAGCTGCATTTTCTAATTGATTTTTTTGGTTTTTCCAATATCATATTTGTTTAGGTTTAACATCAAATTTTTTAGCTGCTAACCTATTACTTTTATATTGTTCAGCATAATGGATAATAAGTAACTTTTCTTTTGCACACCACTGCCTTTTTTTCTTTAGAATAATATGAAATTTTTTGTAAAAACTTTTACTATAATGTACTACTATTTTACTTTTAAAAAAAAGAGTTTATGTCAAAGTTTTTTGAAAGAATATATTAGAAAAAAAATTGTGAAATTAATTATTACGCGTTACATTCTGATCTAATCTTGATTTCAATCTTAAAACTCATAACCAGAATTTTTTGATCACAACCTCTCAAAAAGCAGCATCCGATTCTACTAGAGTTCATCAATAATATTGAATTTTTTTTTTTGAATTACTTATCAGCTTATTTTTTTAAATTAGTTAAGAGAAACTATCAGGTTTGGCTGTTTTAAACGATTCAGATTTTATTAATTAAAAAGGAAACAAGGTCTAAAAAGAAAAAAAATTTAAATTTTCAAAATGATAAAAAAAGAAAAAATTTAAATTTTCAAATAGAAATGGCGTCAAAAAATTTTTGACAAATTTTTGATATACAAAAATTTGTCATATTTTTATTGGTTTCAGCAAATATGCTTATATCCCTTCCCTTGATCAAAGTACTCCCTATAATATTGTACTTCCCAAAATTTGAGTATTTGTATTGTACCTTAGTTGACCGTTTATGGTATATGTGATTTTATTTGCTCTACAACTTTACTTAATTACAAAAAGTAGTTTTTGAATTCTGATTTTGAGTTTAATATAAAGAAACTACAAATTTTACTTAATATATATAAGTCATAAAACAGTTTGTTTAGCAGAGTCAAATTTTCTTAAGTCATAATGAGAGTTTACTTAACAGAGTTAAAAATAGTTTGCTTATTGATCATAGTAAATTTTAAAATTTTTATCTGACCTATACATAGATTGTTTGGGATCTTATATAAGATATAGGATTTTAAATATAATATAGGATTTAGGATATGATAGGATTCTATAATATAAATAGGGTAGCCAATTTTTACGACAGCATAATATGTGTAGAAATCATAATTTTTCATAATAGCATATACTGTTGCAGATTTAATTAAGTCTATATTTTTCATATATTATATAGCATATCTACAATTAAGATCTATAGATTAAGAAGATTAAGATCATAATGTGAGATATTTGTCATCATTTTATCATTTTTTTATCATATTTTTTATAATAGTTTCAGTAAATGAGCATAAACTTGAAAACTTAGAATATAAAAAAATTTTTATATTGATAAGTAAAAATTGTTTTGTAAATTTTGCCAAAATGTTTTAGATCATAAAAAAATCTATATTAGATACATATTTAAAATTAGATAAATATAAAAAAAATGTACACAAAACTGAAAAATAAAATAAAATCTCGTCAAACCACTCTCAATGCCAATAATAATGAGTTAAATAAATATGAAGTCTTTAATATTACTTTAGTAAAAGCATTTATACAAGCAGACATACCACTTGAAAAATAGATAAACTTAAAGACATTTTTTTGAAATTTTGTAAAAATAATATATAAAATTTATTTTATTTTTAATTTATTATTTAACATATTATTAAATCACTATTACCCTATAAAAAATTTGCATACGTTTTTTCATTATTATAAATAAGATTTGTATATGTTTTTTGAAATTCCATATCACATTTCCTTATATTTTATAAGGAATTTTTTTTTAGCATTTTTTTTATAAAAAATGATGTATAAGGAATTGT
>CAJVPQ010001693.1:0-16834 GCA_910591825.1 Funneliformis caledonium
ATCAATTGTCATGAAACGTCCATAATCCAACTCATGCAATTTGTTCAGAAGCTCCCAGCATAGGTTTGATTGTAAATGTAATGTATAATCGAAAGAACCGTTCCGATTTTCCGATTTGTCTATAATTCTATTTAACTCAAATCCATCTTCGTTTCCCTGTGATATCTCGGCGAATTTTCCTTCTGCAGTCTTAAGTGTAAATAAAAACATAACATTCATTTTAATCTTGTCATTCTCTTCAAGTGTCGTACGAACCTTTGATAATGTATCCTTAAGATTCAAATTGACTAATGCAGGTTGTTCAGAATCAGGGTAATGGACTATCACTTCTTTAACATTATCCTCTTTATCACTATCCTTGTCATCATCTTCCTTCTCTTTTTCCTTTTTCTTTTCATTGTCATCAGTTTCTTTTATAGGAAAATTGAATCCAAACATTTTCAACTCCGTTCGTGATGAAACAACTTTTTTTCAGAATACAATAAAAAAAGTTCACGATTTTCCTCCTATTTTATAAACATTTTCCGTAACACAAATTCGCAAATGAAAAAACCAAAATAATTTTGACCCGAAGGTCTGCCGATCCCCGGAGATACGAAAAAAGGTCCGACATATTGACTTTTTGTTTAGGAGAATCAGCTGACACTTGTTTTCGGCTAATAAATGTAGATCGTTCCAATTATGTTAAAAAAATTTTCTCAATCTCTTTTCATTCTCAAAACAATTTTTTTTTATAAAAAAAAAAAAAAAAAAAAAAAAAATGTCCGCATCTAATGCGGCAACAACGGAGCAACAAATAATTCAACAACTCAAGTTGAATTATGGTTTATTCTTGGATGGACGTAGCATAAGATCAAGTAACGAAGCTATTTTTGTTGATGGCGATTTAAAAATAAAATTTTTTAGAGGGGAGCCTATTGTTTACACTAATGTAAACGATCCAAAGTCACTTACAAATTTGCTCTCATTCAACAACGAAATCAACCTTTCACATTTACAACATTTCGACGTTTGTCTTAATTTTCCAATTGCTGAATTCTCTTATAAAGGTGAATTGTTGAAAACGTTTTCAAAATGTACAAATGGTGACGACGAACAAGCATATGGACATTTCTTTGCAAGGAAAGTTTTGGTTGGCGGTAAATTATTTATCAAGAATTTAAATACGGCAAGTCCAATACAAATTGATCTAGTACGGTCACTCTTATCATTGATATATAACTCTGCTAAATATAAATTAGAAAATCCGTTAAACGATGTATCTGAATGGGATTATTTTCCAGAGATAGAAACTTCAAATGGACTAGAGATAAAAACTCTGAAAGATTTGACAATTTGGATGCATAACCTATTTCAAAAGAATATGTTTGATATAGTTTCTTATAATGATATCGTTCCCGTTTCTCAACTAAGACAATCAATTGATGTCTCGGAAACTTCCAAGGAAATACAACCCGGAGTTTATAATTATGAGAGCAAATCAGGCTTTAAAGAGTGGGTCGGTGATGCAGTGTACGTTAATTTAACGAGATGGGTTAAAGATTTTCACCTACGTCAAGGTTTAATATTTAACAAGCACTTTGAAATCGATATTAGCAAGGAATTCGCCGTTAATTTCAACAAGATGCCTGAAATTAAGCCGCTTGATAATTGTCATATGAAAATGATAAAACCGGCAACAAATTTAGAAGAATTTTTGATAACAAATAATATTTCCTCGGATACAGATATGAATTCCTCTCCATTTATTAACAAATATACTAAAGCTGATAATTTTAACAACAAAGATTATATTCATTTGGTAGTCAAGTATGAACGATATGAAATTATTGTACCCATGGCTTGCATTATTCCCTCAGAAAACCTTAATCAATATATAGAAAAGTCACTTAATAGCATGGAGCCATTTAAAGCCTTACAAGATACATTTGACAAATTTGGACATTTATTTCCACAAAGGATTGTCTTGGGAAGATCACTCAAGAATATTTTACCCGATATTTCTTTTAACAATACTGAAAATGTTGATCTGGGATCATTAACATTTGACAATTTAAACTCACGTTTAAATGTAAATGTTTCATACCTGTTAACGCAAGGTGGTGATATTATCGATACCGATGGCGAATTATCTAGTTGGATTCAAGATATCCATACCAAACTTGAAATTATTGAACTTGATCAAACAATTTCCTTACACAAAATTCTTTGCGCTGAGCGACAGAAAGAGATAGATATTCTATTAAATAAGGAAATTGACAAAATTATAATGACCGGAGTTTCTGATTTGAAAGATTTAGACGGTAACAATACCGAACACTACAAACGTATAAATATAGAACCGATATTGAATGATAAAGATTATAAAGTATTTGGATCAATAGTTTCAGGAGGCAAAAAGATAGATGATTATTTAGTAAAATTTAAATTCTATGACGCCAATGGATTTTCCGCAATGATAAAAACTTCACGAAAATCAAAGATCGATGTTAGAGATTGTTTTATTTTATGGATGATAGTCGGGAATCCTTTGAAATTATCGGTTTTTAGCCCAAATAATCGAGAAATTCAAGTCGAACGCATTAAAAAATCCATTAATTATCAACCAGACAAATCTATGTATGATGTTGAAACTCGTTTTCCTTTATCTCATGGATGTAGTATCCTCGTTAATGCATACCATCCATCAACAACTTTTGATATTAAGCTATTAAAATGGTCAAAGAATTATATCACGTTTCAAATAAATGAATCAATGTATAATAATAATCAAATTTTGAAAAGTTCAAATTCAAATATAATTTCCGATAGTGACTCTGACTCTCAACATGAGGAAGATAACGACACAACCGTCGATATAGATTTAGATATTTGTATATTACGTTCAGGTTACGGAAGTTTAAAGATTGATCATGTGAAGATAGAATATCCTTTAGAATTATTTGGACATAGTTTACCACTTGATGGTATGTAAAATTATAAATTTATTTTTAACTTTTCTTGAAATATGTTAAATTTTCTATCTTCCTTTATTAATCCCGATTCAGATTCTAGGTCAATTAAGGATCGAATGATGAAATGCATAAACGATATAATTGCACCTTTCATACCTCTCGTAACTACTATAACGAATTTAACAAAAGACATAGCGGATGCATATGAGAATGTTCAATATAACAAAAAAACTTGCGGGGCATTAGTCACGAGAGTTGAGGCTGTAGAAGTTACAATTAGAGGGTTGATAAGACAAAGGGAGGATAACTTGTATAAGTTTTGTAATCAGAATTATTATAATGCCTTTTCTAAATTGACAAATTGCCTAAAACAAATTAAAGAATTTTCTAGTGATATTTCCCAATTATCGAAATTTAAAAAATTTGTCTCAAGTGAGAACATTAAAGAAACTTTTGAGAAGATTATAAAAGACTTTGATAATTATTCGATTCATTTAAATTTGGCTCGATCTATTACAAATGAACAATTGATTTCAATTTTAAGTTCTGATATTATCGAAATGAAGAAATTTCTAGACAATATTGAAGGTGGTATTACATATATGATGAATCATACCACCGTTTTACATGTTCAAAATAATAAAAAGATCGCCGTTAAAGTTAATAATATTGAAGAACAGAATGACAAAATTATTAAACAAAATAACGAACTCCTAGAATACAAGGCGGGCAAGGACAAACGTAAACTTAATTTTACTCCGCTTAACGGGGAAATTGATAATATTCGTTATCTGAATGAACCCACCAATAAAAGTTCAAAATTTGAAACTGAATCTAATATTATTGGACAAATTGAAGCTTCGAAATTGAAGGATGCTGCGGAACCCAATAGACGCAAAGGTAGTAAGGTAACGGTTTTGAAAAAAATTTATGAACAAAAAGAAGTTGCTTGTAAACACTTTTATACGGAAAAGATTAACCAAAGGCATCTCGCTATTTTGAGAAAATTGAAAGCTAGTCCATACATTATTCAATTTTATGGACTATCAAAATTAGATATAGGTGATGTAATGGTTTTTGAATGGGCCGAATACGGAACTCTACGTGAATTGTATCAGAAATATACTATTGAATGGGATGCAAAGATTTCTTTCGCAAGAGATATCTGTCGTGGATTGATTTTTTTGCATACAGGTATGATTCTCTCTTTCTTTGTGAATGTAGTGTCATTATTAAAAAGTTGACGTAAAATTTGTCTTTTCTTGGTAGTGGAGATTTTGCATCATGATATTAGGTGTGAGAACGTGTTAATTACCGAAAAAATGCAACCCAAACTATGCAATTTCAAATTCTCTCGTGAATTTAATGCTACCACCAGTCCAATTGATGATATGAAAGATATTATACATTGGTTGGCTCCTGAAAAATTAGAACATATATCTCCGGATAAAGATTCGAAAGCGAATAAAGCTTGTAGTTATACCATTCAATGTGATATTTTCAGGTCAGTGGATTTAATTTTTTTTTAATTTTTTTTTTTTTTAAAAAAAGAAAATAAGAATTTCTTCTCTATTACTTTTTTTCATTTTACATAATTATTTTTTTTTTTTTTTTAGCTTTGTGATGCTTCTTTGGGAACTTGGCTTTCAGAAAAAGCCATATGAAAACATGAGCATATCTGAAATACAAAAGCATGTTCAAAAAGGTGATCGAGAAACTATATCGTGTCTTGATCCAATTCAAACAGAGTATTATGAAATTATTCAACTTGGTTGGGTACAAGAACCATCATTACGTCCAGGAATTCAACAAATTTTCAATATGCTACAAAGATTATATGAAAAACATGTCTTAAAGAGTTCTGATGAGGATATACCAAATTTCTCAATTTCGGATCATAATTCTATTATACCATTAACTCCATTCACTCCATTCAAAGAAGGTTTGTTGGCTCATAAAAGACAAAAATATGATACGGCTTGGAAATGTTTTGAAGAGCATGCAAATGTTGGGGATATGTCGGCGAAATACTGGCAAGGTTATTATTATTTAGAAGGAAGATACGTTGAAAAAAATTTCGCAAAGGCCAAAGAATTATTTAGAGAATCGGCGGATGGTGGAAATGCTGACGCTCAATTACGTTACGCTTTTTGTTTGATTGATAAGGAAAACAATGAACAGGTTGATCATGATACCTTTTTAAAATATTTGAAAATGTCGGCTGATAATGAAAATTCTACTGCTCTTTATAATCTTGGTGAATTATATTTAAATGGTAGGATGGGTTTTGAAAAGGATCAGCAAAAGGGCATTCAATATTTAAAATTGGCTGCTTTCAAAGGACAATCAAAAGCAAAAGAGATTTTGAAACAATATGATAGTTAAATCACCTTATAAATTGTATTTTTATATATTAAATAGATTTTATTTTTACCTTATAAATGAATAATAATAAATATGATCGAAATTAAATTTCGATTTTCGGGCAGAAAACAATAAAAAACACATTCCTTACGCATAACATCAAAGCTGGCTCGCGTCACGTGTTTTCCAAGCTCTTGCACATTTTTTTTTTTAATTGATCTAAAAAAAAAAAAAAAAAATTAAAAAAAGGCAACTTTTATTGAATGAATAATCGTAAAATACCTAAAGGAAAAAGAGAATAATAATGGCTTATTTGTTTTTATTTTAAATTTTTAATAAATAAACTTACCAAAGGATCCCTAAGAAAAAGGTATATTTTTTAATTTATTTTTTTAAGAAAAAAAACATCACCATTTGAAATCAAGGAACCATCACTTCCGGAGCATGTTATTAAATAATTGTTGCTACCCCTATGACTGAAAGTGATCCATCAATCCTTAGCGGTGAAGGTAATCCTAAGCGGTCTAGTAATCCCAATACCAGGGTAATGATAGAAGGTGTGTGCTTCAGTGGTGGCATTTTGGCCGCGGTCAAGGCCAAATGAACAAATCAGCAAAATCGGCCAAAGCAGAAATAATAATCATTAATAGGGCAAATTTTCAGTTGGCATTTGGCCGCGGCCAAGAATTTTTGGCCATTTGGCCATGGTCGACGGCCATTCCTCCGGCAAAATGACTAAAATGACAACACTGATTTAAATATAACGTCACTCGGCTTTATCATCGAGAATTATAGCAGGAGTATATAACATGAATTGATATCCTAATATACCGTGGTTCCACTTACATCATGAAGCAGCCTAACTGATTTCTTTGTTCATGTTAACGGTTTGGTTTCAGGCAGTCATCCAGACCGTAGATCGAGCTAATCATTTATGAATCGGTTGTAACTGAAATTTAAACCGAAAAATTTATTAATTATTATTCATAAAAATTTATTTTATAAAATCCAAGATTATTAGTTATATTACCGTAATGTTCTTTCTCATCATGAACTCTGATAAAAAATTACCACACATCTGAAATACGAGTTTTTAAATTTGTGAGAGTTTCCTCCAAAGAATCAGAGGTAACGTCTAAATTAATAAATTCGTAGTTGTAGTCAAACAACGATGTAAATTAAAAAAAAAAATTCTTATTACAGTTAGACGCGTAAAAAACGCGTGAAAAATCATTTAATAATCTATTTAACGGCCTTATAATCAAGATCGGTCCGAACCGTCTTACGTTAGATCGTTAACGTCTCTACCTCCCTGTCACTTTTATTTGAAAGGCTCGATAGATTTATTTTTTTTTTAGATTTAAAAAGTAATAATAATGAACAAACGTTTTTATTCAACTTTAGAAGATATCCAACTAATCACGAGTATACCACCAACAAAAAACGTAAAAATCATGCGTCATATAGCATCACAATATGAAAATAAATACATTCGACCCCCTATATAGTCACCCCCTATCTAGTCACCTACTATCTAGTCACTCCTCCCTTATAAGCACATTTTGTTATGCCAAAGTTTAATAATAAACTTATTAAAATTCTATAGTCACATTATATAACTTTTTTATAATCACACCAAATTTTTTTTGTCCTGAGGGGCGTGACTATAAAGGGGTCGACTGTACTTCAAAGTTGAAAGACATCAGATTCTCCCACTAATAAAGAAATTGAACAAATATTAATGATTTTAAATAACATTGGAATGGAAAAATGTAAATTCATAATTATATCATATCATAAATCAAAGGAAAATTCAAAAATAAAAAGATCAAAAGCCTTCCGTTAAAACTTCTTTTGAACTTTTCATGAAACCTGTCTGAATACTTGGTTTGTAATCCAAGAAATTCTTCTTCGCTTTGTAATGATTATGTTTTTGTCCGTACTTTTAAAAGATCTTAAAAAAACCCACGAAGTTTGTGTATATAATGTCGTAATTCTGTGATTGTTACGCAAACTTCAGTT
Organism: Funneliformis caledonium; assembly: GCA_910591825.1. Classification (NCBI taxonomy): domain Eukaryota; kingdom Fungi; phylum Glomeromycota; class Glomeromycetes; order Glomerales; family Glomeraceae; genus Funneliformis; species Funneliformis caledonium. The sequence continues at coordinate 7,341 of CAJVPQ010001693.1, forward strand.
TAATATGAAATCGAAATTTTTAATGTGTTCTTTCCTTAATATTTTGAAAATGACGAGTTCATCATCGGAAAAATCCAATATTTTAAGTTTATTGACTTAAGACAAAATGTACAATGCTTTCATAATTTAGGCGGCATAAAGATTTTTGTTCATCGCTAAACGCTGGGCTTGAATAATAAATATAAACTTTCAAAGTTCAAAGTAAACAATATTAAATGGACAAATTTGATACATTTATTTGTAATAAATGATTATATACATATGTACATATATAATACAGGTTTTACATGAAAATATTTAATCCTCAATCTCATCACTAATAATTAACGTAATTTGATTAATTAAATTAATCTTGTAAAATAATAAAAAAGGAAAGGAATAAACATACCTATCGTACGGATCAAAGAAATTACATTCAATTTGTTCTTGTGAAATACAATCAACGTCCTTCATCTCAATTCGATTAGATTTATGTTGAAGAAAAATTGGACCACAATTATATTCGCTGGTGGAAAATAAACTAATATATTTTGGTTTTATAAAATTATCAAGTTTGATATATGGTTTTTGCTCAAAATGAAGTGTACCGTAATTCTTGGGGTGATGATTTAAAATTGCAAGTGTATAAAAATTGAATTTTGGTAAACAATCGAAATGTTTCTTATCCAAGCAGTAAGAAAATGTGAACGTTCCAATTCGATCTCCTTCCTGATCATCGAAAAAATGATGTCCAATGACGAGAGACCTATTAGAAGAATCCAATCTGTCTATTACAGGAATTCCGATACAAGGAATTTTTTTGTTTAATGAATCATCATCATGTTCCAAATTTAAATATTCCTTATAATACATGGCTTGTGCGTTGTCATTAAAATCCGTTTCAATGATTTTCAATTGAACATCAAAATCGGTAAGGATCAAATTTAAATCTTTATAATAACCAATAACCATCCATCCGATCTTTAATTTGCATTTACGCTTTTTAACCCCCTTTTGAATACAATGAATAATAAGTCTTGGATCTGCACCCGGCGAATGAAGGACCTGACAGTTAAAAAAATCATCATTTGAATTATAAAAATCACTACCTTTATCAACGACCGTTGCAAAGATGTTGCAATCAGTTTCCTTGTCTTGAATCATCTCTGAAATAAATTCCGGCATATTTAATTCAATGATTTTGGGATATCCAATTTCTTCGAGTTGAAAATCTCGGTCCTCAATGATTGAATAAAGAATTCTTTTCCCTAAAAATGAAATGATTTGTTTACGCAAATTATCAGGTAAAAGTTGAAAAATTCCAATCGGATTTTGAAATTCTATGCAATCCCAATTTCTAAAATCTTTTAAAGATTTAATCCAATCTTTTTCATTAAAGTCTTTAAGGCTGACGGGTTGTTTTCCTCCAATCAATTTAAAACATTCAGATCGACATGATTCTCTATAATAAGCTCTTCCACCCAAGATGATTTTAGTTGGAACGAATTGACCAAATTTCTCAGTAATATGTTTAAATTTCATAGCTTCTTTAGAATTTATAGCATCTTCCACCGCTTTAATGAACTCTGAAGTTGGTTCTAAACGATCACAAAGTTCTAAGGATACCTTACCAAACTCTGTAAAACGATAGGAATGATTTTGTTCATTTTTTGATCTTTCATCAGATGTTTCCAAATTTATGAAATCATGTACATAATTATCGCTACTAAAAAATAAATTTTCAATCATGACACGTTCTTCAACTGATTGAATTACAACTTTTCGATGATCACATCCTATAGCTCCAATTTTAATCATTTCACAATCCTTCATTACAAAAGCTCTCTCATCAGCGATCTTAATTCCATCAAAAGTCGTGGTTCGACCAAAATCTAATTTACACAAATCATTTAAATCTTTCCAATCATAAGTCGAACTTTTTATTAAATATAAAGAAATAATTTGATTATCAACCATTTCAATAATCTCACTTAACCTAACATTACCCTCCTCCTCACGACTGATTTCGACAGATTCAGTTAATTCAGTTTCCTTAACATCGAATTTTCGTGAAAATGAAAACGGATTCTTCTTAAAAAAGCTATTATTCTCTTGTAGTGTAATGCGAATTTTTGATAATTCATCATTAATATTCAAATTGAAATTGATCGATGTGGAGGATTCGGAGAGAGCGTAATTTACTATGATATCTCTAAAATCATTCTCCTTAAAGAAATAATCAAATTTATATTCAAACATTTTTAAGGAAAGAATATATAAATGGATCGTCGTTTTTATTCCTTTATTTTATAAAAAAAAAAAAATGATAGGTGACACGTTCGTTGATATTCAACCAATCATACATCACGTCGATGACAAATAAGTCGTGACCGGTAGGTTTTGCATAATAAAAAAAAAAAGTGTGAAAGAGGGGAGGGAACGACATGAGTCACGTGAACGTCAAACATTGTTCTTGTTTTGGAGAAAGTGTGACCCATATGATTCACCACATGACCGTCTTTGATTCTTATTTGGGAATCCCATATAAAGATCTCTCGCACAAAGACATTTTTTTTTCAAATAATTCTTTCTCAATCAAAATGCCTCAACAATCACCGTTTACTGCGGAAATTGCTGCGGCAGGTCGAACAATGGAGCAACAAATGGTTCAAAAGCTCAAGTTGAATCGTGGTTTATACTCGGATGGGCATAGCATACAACCAAGCAACGAAGCTATTTTTACCGATGATGGCGGATTGGACATCATCTTATATAAAGGGGAACCAATAGTTTACACGAATATAAACGATCCCAAATCACCCACAAATTTGTTCGCATTCAACAATGATGATGATGGAGTTAAATCACGTTTACAACATTTCGATGCTTGTATTAATTTTCCAATCGCTGAATTCTCTTATAGAGGTGAATTGTTGAAAAATTTTTCGAAATTTTCGAATGAAGACGACGAACAATCATTTGGCCACGCATTCGCAAGGAAAGTTTTGGTCGGTGGTAAATTATTTATCAAGAACTTTAATTTAGCTAGCACAAAACAAATAGATACCTTACAATCCCATTTAACTGGAACATATCATTCGGTCAAACATAATAAAGAAAATCCATTTAGTTATATCGAATGGCGTAATTTACCGAAGGTAGTAACGTCAAATGGGCAAGTGATCAAAACCCAGCGAAATTTAGTCACATGGATGAGTAATCTGTATCATAAGAATATGTTTGATATCATTTCTTATAACGATATCATTCCCGTTCAAAAATTAAGATCTAATAAATTTTCAGCAGATGACGTTAAAATTCCTAAAGAAATACAACCCGGGGTTGCTAATTTTGGGGAAAAATTAAGTTTTAAGAGGTGGGCGGAGCACGCCTATTTATTTCTTCAACTTCAAGGGTTAACATTTAATAAGGTTTATAAGAATTATGAAGCGGATATTAGCAAGAAGGTTGCCTTTAAGTTCATCGATATTCCTGTAATAAATTCAATTAAAAAATCTTATTTGAAACTTTTAAAGCCGTCAACGAATTTAGAACAATTTTTCATATCTAATAATATTAACGTTCCGGCTAAAGGTGCAAGATCTTTTCCGTTCATTAAAAAATATTTGTTCGATAATCTTGGTAACAAGGACAATGTTCGTTTGGTAGTAAAATGTGAACGATATGAAATTCTCATAAATAAGGCTCATATCAAGCTCGCAAAGGGATTTGAAGAATCTATAGATAAAGCAATTAATAGCATAGAACCATATAATTCTTTACAAGATACCTTTGATGAATTTGGGCATTTATTTCCACAGAGAATCGTCTTGGGAAGATCGTTTCATAGCACTTTACCAGATCTTTCATCTGATACGTTTGATGAGATTAGTTTGGATTCCGAATCCTTAAAGACGCAATTAGATCATTTAAACGTGTCATATCTTTTAACGCAAGATGGAGACGTTATCGATGTTGATGATGACGTTGAATTATTTAATCGGATTCAAGATACGAAATCCGATTTAGAAATCATTGAATATGATCAGATCATCCCAATGTATGATCTCCTTAGGGTTAAGTCCAAACATTTTAATGAATTAGATGAATTATTAAGTATGCAAAATGAACTTAAAATCTTAATGACAGGAATCACCGACCTGAAAGATTTAAGTGATGATAATACTGAACATTTTAAACGTGTAAATATCGAACCATCTCTGAAAGGTAGAAATTATGAAGTTTATGGTTCGATTATTTCGGGAGATGAGAAATTGGAAGATTGTTGTATTAATTTTGAGATGCGTGATTTTAATGGTTTTTCCGCAATTATAAAAACTTCCCATCTTACTTATATTAGTATATCAGAATGTCGTATGTTATGGATGATTGTCGGAATTCCTTCGGAAATGTCGGTTTTTAGTCCAAATAATCGAGATTTTAAAGTGGATTTCATTAAATCCCCAATTATCATCAAACCAGAAAGATCTTTTTATTGTAAGATCAACACTAAACATGAATTGAGAGAAGGGGATAAGATTTTTATCAATTCGGATCATTCAACAACAAACTATGGTCCTAATAATATGTTTCAGTTGGTCGGTTGGGAACGTCACGCTTTCGATGTTCAGGTCACGAATTTCACTTATGATAGATCAAGATTTTTTAAACTTGATTTAATTATATGTATCATATATTATCATGGTAGGTTATTAAGTATCGATAATAACGAGGAGAGATTTTCTTTAAAGTCAATCGGGTATACTACGACCAGAGAAAACTGCAACCCTGATATTGAGGTGAAGAAAAAGGTTCCTCTTGCGGACAAAGGTTTCGAGGATTTTCAAATGATTGCTTCAATAGGTAATTTGTTTAAACTTTTTTTTTTTTTTTGGTCTTCCTAATAACGCCAACTGTGAAAATGAATTTATCATTAACCTATAACCTGCTAATGGAAAAGATATTGGAACCACGTACTCGGGATTTGGATACACAAGTAGGACAAATAGGGAGATCATCATAAATGAAATTTGGTCGGATCGAAGCAAATCACCAAAGACCGATACCATGTCACTTCATAATGTTTGTAATTATGATTTTGCTTCTGCGGAGTATTCCAAATGTGATAATATTGCAGATATATGGAGTTGTTTTTATAAATTATTTGGATTAGGTATGCCTACGATTATAATATTTGTGCAATTTCTAATATCAATAAACGTGAAATAATTTTTTTTTCTTGTAGTCGGGTCAACCTTAAATTCAGACATGGACATTAAAATCATGTTTTCGGTTCCTTCAAAATGTTCTTATCGAACAAAGGATGTTATACTTAACATGTCTTTAGAAGAAAGAACAATTCAAACAATTTCAGAAAGTAGGGTAAAACAAAAATATATATATGCGTGTATATATATCATTGTGATTATTACCGATGCTTTATTCATATCAAACCGTTAATTGTAAATAGGTGAAGCAGCGGCTATATATTGTATGAACAAGATAAGAGAAGAAAACTTATCGGTTAAACCAATGTGTCAGTATATGTTACGTAACGTATTATGCAATAGATGTATTAATTCATGTTAATATTTTTAATTTTACTTATTCAATTTATCTAGCACAATTTTTGGTTGTTAATTGTGGAGGTGTTTCAGTGGAGTTAACTCTGAGACAACTTTTACCAGACAACAAATTGGCAGAAAAATCCTTGGGTTCCAGTGGAAATTGTGGATCAATCTACGTGGATAGAAAATTACTCGTATACGTCTCAAAAAAAATTGGTCTGGATGCTTTGGATCTACTTCAAACCAAACATCATGAACAATTACGATCATTGATTCGGCGATGTCAAGAAATAAAACATTCATTTACTGGAAACAAGGATGATGATAATATTTTTGAAATTAACCTTGAAAAGATTTGTCCTGACATCAAAAAATACGCTGTTGGAACATGTAAGGATGAATTGGAAAAGAATAATTGGATTATAAAATTCCGTTATGATAACGTCAAAAAAATTTTTGATCCCATCATTAAACAAATCATTCTACTAATTCATGAACAACTAACTTTTAGTGATAATTGTTCTACAATCTTTTTGGTAGGAGGTTTTAGTGAATCGATATATTTACAAAATTGTATTAAACAAGAATTTAAGTATTTAGTTTCAAACGTTTTTGTGCCAAATCAACCGATTACTGCGGTACTAAGAGGAGCGCTTGAGTACGCATTAAATCCCAATTCAATTGCTACAAGAATCATCAACATGACTTATGGTATTAAGCAAGATGGAATGTTTAAGAGGATAGTCAAAATAGGTACCGAAGCACATGAGAATCAAGAATTTGAATTGGAACTATCGCTAATTCAGGAAAATCGGTTAAGATTTCCAATTGATCTATACACTACATCTCTAAGGAATCCTAAATTTTGCGAGGATGATGGTGTTGATTTGATCGCGAATATTAAAATAAGTGCTCCAAAATCTTGGTACGACAAGTTATACCTAGTGTTGATATTTGATCAAAGTGAAATTCGCGTTTACGTAAAAAATCAATATGGAAGGTATATAACAGCTGGTTTGGAATATTTGAACCATTAAATTATATTACTCAAGTGTATTTATTTCTATACGTTGAATTTTTCAAAGTATTTCTCATTGTAATAAAATCCCACCTTATTTAAAGACTGAAATGAATATTGCAATTTTACCGAAGATTTCTAATATAATTAACAATATAATGAAATTCAAAAATCTTTTCATTGGTTCATTCTTATTACATTAATAAATGGTCTTTGAAGGTTCCTAAATAAATGAAACGGTGTGTTGTCATGTGATGATGGAGAGATGTTTAACGCAAATCTCTTCACGTCATGCAAACTTTGCTAATTAAGAATGTGATTTTTTTTTGTAAATAATTAATTGTATCTCATCTGCATATTCTAATAATAAAATCTTTACTTATGACCATAAAGAATTCCTTACAAATATTATCTATATATGATTGTTTCATTGTTAATTATTGCTTATAACAAAACTTTGATCTGATGATCCGCGACCGTTATAAATAGAAAGCAATGTTAAGATTGTTAGCGTTCCTGTTTCCAAATTATGATGCTTAGCGTTTAAATCATCATTAACTCCACTTCCGCTCGATTATGCAATTGCAACATCGTTATTATCTAATTCAGAATAGAAATAAATTTTTCCGGAAAATCTCTTTTCTATTTGGAGATGAGTTGTTGGTGGTGCATATTAGGCGAAGCAATTTTTTTACAATATTCTGATATTATTAATTTCTTTTCCTTGCAAAATAGATGCTCTTCCCTATCAAAGTTTTTACTTAGCTGGATGCATTGAAAGTGATTATTTAAACATTATTAGTTCAAGTTTAAATATTGTCTGGTGGTAAAATTATAGAACGAATCCCATTTCACATTTTTTTTTGGTAGTTTTTTACTACAAAGCACTATATCATATTTATTATTTATTTTTAATTTTAAACTTTATTACAATTAGTAAAATATTCTATATATAATAATATTTTAATAATAAAATATTTTAATATGTAAAAAAAATAAGTTTCTATACTTACAAAATACTTATAAATAAGATATTTTAATTATATTACAGATTTTTATTTAATATCTATTAAAATTATATTTAATTATCTTAATTTTTTATTATTAAGTTAAAGAATAATTTTTATTTAATAGCTAAGTTATATAAATGCATTATTTTTTTAAAATAATATATTAAAATCATTTAAGATAAAGTTATATAATATACATATAAAAAAATTGCTAAAAAATCAGATTTTAAAAATTTTTTAACTAAAACAAGACCTTATCACATTTTTATCAAATATTTTAAAAAATTAATATACAACAAAAATTAAAATTTTGTTAAAAAACTGATTTTTCTAGCAACTTTTTATTATATGTAATTTGTTCTTAATATTGTAATATTTTAAGTATATAATTAAAAATTTTAATATGATCAGAAAAATTAGATATATATTTTTTATTACTTTTTATCTTTTTTCACTGTTTATATTCTTATACTTCTAACTTATTTTTCTTAGTTCATTTAGTAAATTTATATTATTTTACTTATAAAACTTAAAAAATAAATTTATTCCTTCAACTGTTTTACCTACAAATTTGTAGGCAATTTTATTATTAATTACAATCATTTTTAATTATTTTTAAATATTTTAAAATTTATTATTAAAAAATTAATACTATTATAATAAATTTTATAATGTTTTCTATGTAAAAATTAAAAAATAAATGTAATTAACTAGTGATTTTTTAAAATAAATAAATAATAAATTATTATAAAAAAATTAAAATTTTAAACTCATATATCTTGCAATTTATCAATTTCAGAAATATATAAATACTACTATTTAATAGATCTTAATATGATGAATCTAATAAACTAAATTTTATATTTTTGTAATTATTTTTTTTTAAAAGATATGATAATACTCATATTTATTATGAAAATTTAAATCCAGTAGATTAATACATGAAAATTCTGAAAATCAGGTACAAAAGTAGAAAAATAAATTAAATTACCTAAAACATCTTTGTAAGTTAAAAACTTATTAGCTTCAGACCAACTGGTCATCTTGTTATACTTCAGAGCTAATTATTAATAGAGTTTCCATTAATGCATAATAACTAGATTATTACTATGCTCCTCTTTTTTACCTAACAATAATTCTTATCCTAAATTTAAATTTAATATAAAAATAATTATCTTAAACTATTGTTAAACCAAAAAAGAAGCTAATAAAAAATTTGACTCCAACAAGTTCCTAGCTAAGTTGTCTGATTAATTCCTAATTATAATGACCTTTCAGCACAGAAGTACCTATATTACTAGGTTTTATTAGAGGTTCTTCAATACTCTCAAACTTCTATATTAAGATGTCTATTAATTCAAATTATAGCTATTACACAGATTTCAAAATCATACAGTTGTGAAAAACTAAAAAATCTTACTAAGATCAACAGATTCTATAACATCAGAAATCTAAAAAAGTGTGCTTATTTAAGAAAGTAATAAAAAAATCATCACGTGTAATTAGTTGATTTAAAGTTGTTATTAATCCTGATCATCATTTGGAATATCTCCTAATGTTCAATTTTGTGAATAAAAAGAAGAAGAAGAAAAAACAGAAAAACAGCTATGAGAAGTAGCAAAAAATTATTTTAACAAAAAAACACCACTATTTGGACTAACAAAATCTGTTTTTAGAATAAAAGGGTTTGAGGAAAATAAAATAAGAAAGAAGTTTGAAAAGGAGTTTTATTTTTTTTTGTAAGCTAAGCTATAGTCACCCTTAAACATACACATTTTTTGCGTAAAAATTCTTGGTTGAGTGATCGCCAGAAAGAGTTATTATATTTTTGTATATTTTTATTATTATTAAATAATAAATTATTTTTAAAAATTAAAAAATTGAAAAATTAATATATATTGATAATTATGAATTTTAAAA